>JANAVB010018807.1:72500-114752 GCA_029216955.1 Iris pallida | reverse complement strand
GCAACTCGATCCAGTGGATTCGTCTGATGGTGTAGCCTCTTCTCCCCGTGGTCAAGTATCTCTACCGGCTGCTCTGAGTAAATGAGACTGGGGCCCACCTGAAGATCTGAGTGATCCACCACATGGATAGGGTCTGGTATATACCTCTGAAGTTGGGAAACATGGAATATATTGTACACTCCCTCTAGGTTAGGCGACAAAGCTAATCTGTAAGCAACTGCCCCATCCCGCTCAATATCTCAAAGGGTCTAATAAACCTTGGACTCAGCTTCCCGCCTCTACCAAATTTGATAACTTTTCGAGTTGGTAAAATCCGTAGAAATACAAGATCTCCAACTACGAACTCCAGGGGTCTTCGACTGCTGTCTGTCCAGTACTTCTGTCTGTCCTGTTCTATCCTCAGATGATCTCGAATCTGTCTGACCTTGTCTGCACCCTCCATAACCATCTCTGGTCCAAGTAATGGCCTCTCTTCAACATCATCCTATGACAATGGTGTACGATATCGATGACCATATAATACCTCAAAAGGAGTCATGCCAATGCTAGCTTGATAACTGTTGTTGTAGGCAAATTCTACTAAGTGCAGATAATCCTTCCAAGATCCTCCAAAGTCCAGAGCACAAGTCCTCAATATATCCTCGAATGTCTCGATGGTCATCTCTGACTGTCCGTCAGTCTGGGGGTGATAAGCAGTGCTGAACTTGAGCTGCATCCCCAGACTCCTCTGTAAGTTATTCCAAAGGTCGAAAGTGAATATGTTGTCTCGATCTGAGATGATGCTGACTGGAACCCCATGAATCATCACAATCTGCTTCATATACAAATTTGCTAGCTTCTTTGTAGTCAGTTCCACCCTAAAAAGAATAAAGTGTGCTGACTTGGTCAATCTGTCTACTATCATCCGTATGGCATCCTTTCGTCCGCTCGGCGATCATGGTAATCCCGAGACAAAGTCCATGGTGATATGCTCCCACTTCCACTCTAGAATGGACAATGGCTGTAATAATCCTTCTGGTCTCTGACGATCCTCCGCCTTCACCTGCTGATAAACCAGACATCATAAGACAAATCTAGCTACCTCCCGTTTCATTCCATACCACCAAACATACTCTGTGAGATCCTTGTACATCTTCGTAGCTCCTGGATGCATCGAGTACTGAGACTGGTGGGCTTCCTACATGATCTCTTCTCTCAAGATTTCTTTTGGCACATATAACCTATTACCGTACCTCAGGGTACCATTATATGCTATGACAAAGTCATCCAACAGTCCTGCTCGGACTTGTTCTCTGATACAACGAAGACCCTCATCAAGAAACTGGGTCTCCTTGATCTTCTCTATCAACCCGGACTGGATCTGCATGATCATAGCTGTCACTCGATCCATGAAATAATGCTCTATCCCGAGGCTTTCCAAATCCTCAAGAAGATGTCTGTCCATAGTTTGAAACATCGCTACTGGATACCAGCTAAGTGCATCTGCTACCACATTAGCCTTCCTGGATGATACTGAAGGTCAATGTCGAAGTCTTTCATCATCTCCAACCATCTCCGCTGTCTCATATTCAACTCCTTTTGTGTGAAAACATCCTTCAGACTTTTATAGTCGGTGAATATCTCTACTCTCCCCTAGATATAATGCTTCCAAAGCTTTAGGAAAAAGATGATCACTGCAAGTTCCAAGTCATGGGTGGGATAGTTTTTCTCATGAGGTCTCAACTGCCTCGAAGCATAAGCTATTACCCTCTTATTCTGTTCTAGTACACAGCCCAAGCCTTTTTTGAAGCATCACTGTAAATGGCAAACTCTTTTGATCCTGATGGCAAGGCTAGAATAGGGGCTGAAGTCAATCTGTTCTTCAATTCTTCAAAGGCTGCCTGACTTGCCTTTGTCCAGACAATTTTCTCATCCTTCCTTGTAAGCCTAGTCATTAGTTCTATAATTTTGGTAAAATACTGTACAAACTTCCTGTAATATCTGCTAGGCCCAAGAAGCATCTGATTTCTGTAAATGATCTGGGAGTAGCCCATGACTTCACTGCTTCAATCTTCTTAGGATCCATTGCTATACCCTCTCTAGTCACTACATGCCCCAAAAATCCACTCTGTCTAAGAAAAACTCATACTTCGAGAGTTTTCCATATAATTTCTCCTTCCTCAAAGTCTCTAGCATTATCCTCAAATGTTCCTCTTCTTTTTCGAAGTCTTGGAATATATCAAGATATCATCAAAGAATACCACAACAAACTTATCCAAGTACTAGTGGAAAAACTTATTCATAAGGTTCATAAAGATAGCTGGGGCATTAGTGAGCCCAAATGGCATGACTAGAAACTCATACTGTCCATACCGGGTATTGAAAGCAGTTTTAGGGATATCCTGCTCTCTGACTTTCACTTGGTGATACCCGGATCGAAGGTCAATCTTAGAGACGACCTTGGCTCCATTCAACTGATCAAAGAGCTTGTCAATCCTAGGCAAAGGATATTTGTTCTTGATGGTGATATTGTTGCGGGCTCTATAGTCTACGCACATCCTAACGGTCCCATCCTTCTTAGGCACAAACAGTACCGGTGCTCCCCAGGGCGAAGCAGATCGATCGAAGAAAACCCTTCCCTTCTAACTCATCAATCTGTACCTTCATCTTTTGCCTCCTTAGGATTGACTCTATAGCAATTCTGGAAAATTGGTGCTGATCCAGGAACTAAGTCAATACCGAACTCGATATCCCGATTTGGTGGCAATCCCGGCAAATCCTTGGGGAAAACATCCAGGAATTCTACTATGATGGGGTGCGATAGAGGCTTCTTTTCCACGACTGCTCTAAAGCTGACTCCTTTTGATCTCTCTGCAACACTCCTGATGACCTTAAATGATAGCTCTCCTGGTAGCCTGAATATAACCTTCCTCTGATGGCAATCTAAAAGCATAATGCTCACTCAACCAATCTATATCGAGGACTACATCAAATTCCAGAAGTGACATTACGAGGAGCTGGGTCCTATACTCTCTCCTGGCTATGCTAATAGGACAATCATATACATTACTGACTGGTACTATACCTCTACCGGTTAGGATTCTACAACTCCTCCTAGAAAATACAGGTATGATGTAGTGTCTAAGCATGAACTCCAGTGAATTGAAACTGTGAGATGCTTCAGAATCAAACATTGCAGTGGCGGGGAAGGAATAAAGCAATATACTACTGTGATCACATTTGCTACCGGCTCTGACTCTTCTATAGCTATAACAAAGGCTCTACCCTGTGGCTTTCCACCCCTCTGCTGATGCTGGACGAACCGCTGCCGCTGAGTAGGCAGAGGTGGTCCCCTCGGTTGAACTCCTGAAGGTCCAGTTGATGCACCCTTCTGGGTGGTCATGCCGGTGCACGAGATATAGTACACTCTCTCGTCTGATGATCAGCTGATCCGCAGATAAGGCACTGTCCTAGCCTCTTTCGACACACCTGCTAAGTATGTCCTACCTTCTGACAGTACCCACAAGGCTGTTGAACTAGTTGATGCTGCTGTGGTGCCCTCTGGAAAGACTATTGTATAAAGGTTTTCGTCTGCTGGGTGTTGGGATGCGTGGGTGGTCCCGAATTGCTAGCTCCTCCAACTGTGTCACGATCTCTTTGGACGAAGGTTTAGGTCAATCTCTAACCTATGAGCAATGGTAAACATCCTGGCATAAGTGCTCGTACCGTTGGTCGTGACCAAAATATGAAGCTCATGGCTCAAACCCTGACGGAAGCTCTTGGCCCTAACATCTGGATCTCTAGCCCTACCCTTGGCAAACCGTCTAAGCCGTCAAAACTCTGCTGCGTACTCTTCAACCAAGAAGGTCCCCTGCTCGAGGGTCTGAAATTGCCTCTCCAAAGCCTCTCTAGCTACGGCGGGGAAAAACTTCTCCTTGAAGATTTTCATAAACTGATCCCAGGTAAGTCCGGGTGCCGCAAGCTGAGGCTCACTCATAAACTATGTACGGGCTAAGTCATGCATCAATAGCCCTGCCGCCTCTATCTTAAGGTCCTCTGCTATCCTAGATAGACACAGTACTCTCTCCATGTCCTATTACCACTCATCGGCATAGAGAATGTCCCCAGTGCCCAGAAACTCACGAGGCACCATCCTCTTTTAGTCCAGGATAGAACCCTCTATAGGATGGGTGAAAGTGTTCTGAATCTGAGTAAGTGGCTGAGGTGGGGTCTGAGTAGGTGGTGGAGGTGGTATCTGTGATGAGGTTGAGGGAATGGTCTGAGGAAGTCGTAGAAGTGGTAGGAGAGGAGTCACTAGTCTCTCTATACCCTCTTGATGAATAGTAGTTTGCTCCCTCTGGGCATCCAACAAACTCTGGGTCTGCACTCTCTGAGCCTCGAGTAGTCCGTGGATCAGCTCATGCATCTGGGTCCCTCCCATGGAACTGACAGATCGTCGGATTTAAGCTCTCGTGGTAGGAGGTGGTGCATGGGTGTCACTATGCTCTAGACCCACAAGTGGGGCAGACGATCTTCTTATAGAGTTGACCATACTAAGAGTGCGGCCATGTGGCTGATGGTCCTTCTTTTCCTTGGCTATTTTCTAAAATGATAGGAGAAGCACCATCAGTGACTGTTTGTGTACGGTACGTGTTAACAAAATATAAGACATAATAGCATAAATAAAACATATCATAGCGGTCCTATGCTGTGATGAGTTTCCTAAAGACCTGCATGGGCTGCCACAAAAATATGTCACGACCCGCTCCCGAAAAATCGGGTACGAACCGAGTCATGCCCGGCCTACGCTGTCATTGACAGTGGTAGTCAGCCGTCTAGTCCGGTCATCATACAACAAGTCATACTCATCACAACGTCTATCATGAATATACTACTACTATCCATCACAGTTCACTATTATGCAGTTATTACAGCCTTTTACATGAATGTTCGGGTACAAAACAGGTAAAGATAAAGGCTAGCTAAGTCTGCAATATCTCAATACATCCAATCAAATCCTATACAACAATCTACATCACGGGAATAAAGTTCCGGTCCTCACAATCATCCGGAGTGAGCTCCATTGCTGGGTCCATCTACTGGCCATAACCCTCTAAGGGATCAATCTCACCTGTAATCAATGATCTAGTCAGGAATGGAGCAAAGCACAATGTAAATCAATAATACTTACCAACATGATATCAAGGAAACAGGTAAAGCAAGAGAAACTGAAAGACATATAAATATGAGAAGTAAACAAAGTATGCACTAGCTATGTGAACATGTGTAGTTGGACATCATCAACATATGGAAACTAATATGTATCATGCATATAAATATGCTATCAGTCATGTAAGGATCAGGCGTGTCTAATGACACTACTATCAGTTATACAATAATCAGGCATGTCTGATGATAATACTATCAGTTACGTATGTAAAGGACATCAGGCATATAAGAATATGCTATCAGGCACGAGTTGTCCAATATTAGTCAATCACATGTCTTAGAATGTACCCACCCGATACGAGAATCATGCAAGCAAATAAAATGAGTAAAGAAAGTATCATGATGACAAGTGTATGTGCTCATGTATGCAAGTGACAGTAAAATCGAAATACATGTACTTGTCTTCTTCCCAAAAATTGGCACTTGTCTTCTAATCACCTAAAATAGGAAAAACGATTTTAGAAATATTTTAGACTAATTCCTAGATTTAACTATTTACCAAAATCTTAATTACTAACCAAGACTTGTTAATTTATTATCACTCACTTAGCAACTCTCTTATATTATACCTGACCTATGGGTCAGTCCAAGTCAATCTATTGGTAACAACCTAACTTACTCTTACAAATCAATAGCCTCAAAGTTGCCCCAATTCATAAAACTGAATTCAATACCATATCACCAAAATTAATAATTAGTCCAGGCCCAAATAATCCTAATAGATTAGGCCCAAACCATCACCATAGCTCTGCTCATAGAAATCTATTATACAAAACACAAAGGTTTTTGAATCCTAGGGCTGACTGTGCCAAGATAAAGAGTGG
The DNA here is from genome assembly GCA_029216955.1 of Iris pallida. Lineage (NCBI taxonomy): Eukaryota > Viridiplantae > Streptophyta > Magnoliopsida > Asparagales > Iridaceae > Iris > Iris pallida. The sequence goes on along the minus strand of JANAVB010018807.1, from coordinate 108,720 downwards.
TTGGGATTTAATCTTGGTGAATCAACGGTTGTTGGGTTTAGGGGAAATCCAAATAGTGGGATTTGCACTCATAATGGTTGTGGATGAGCATTATTGAGAGTGGAGTTTTATGGGGAATGAGCATTATTGAGAGTGAAATTTTATGGGGAATCCAAAGAGTGGGGTTTGCATTCATAATGGTTGTGGATGAGCATTATTGAGAGTGAAATTTTATGGAGAATCTAAAGAAAATTCACATCCAACAGTGGTTGGATTTTGATGGGGGCCTCATAATTATTATTGTTCGTTTAAAATTGGGGGTCCAAGATTTTGAGGAGGGATACCTTAAATGAACCATGCTCTATGGGCACAGGTTATGACTAGTACACACATAAGGCTCAAAAGTAACACCACATATTCACTTAAGGCGAGGCCACACTCAATACCAGCGACTAAATTATCCCAGAAAGTCCAAGCCTACTTATTACTCAACAACCCTAAACTTCTTAACGGTCATATGATACAGTAATTCAAAATATAAAGATAGGTTATAACATCTACTCGAGCTTGTCTAAACACAGCTGCGAACGACCACAGAAAGATATACACCCTTTCCAAATTGGTCATAGATACCAAACTGACACCAAGGACTAGTGTCCTCTGCCATTCTGTGTCCTCTCTCGACACGATGGCCATGCCCTTAGGATCCAGGACACACAAAACTGGCTGCTACGAGGAATACAAGAGAATCCTATTCATTTACCAATACAAAATAGACGTGAATGGAATATATCTATACAACACAAACTGGAACAGATCTAGAGCTCTCATCCGTGTCGGATATCCTGTTCGTGTGTCCGATACTGATGTCTTCGCGTCCTCGGTTGATAGTCAAACTGGTTCAATCCTTTCATCAAACACCAACCGTGCATAGAACAAGAAAGAATCCCTATAAGCTTGCTTGATGGTGTTTGATCCTAAAATTCAGATAATTGAAAGTAATCACCCAAGAAGACTCACCAACAAATTCTCGACCAAAATCTCAAAGAGGACAGGATGGATCGTTCAACTAAACACTTTCATCATTCATATTCACATTAAAACCGAAACGAAATTAATATTGATCCGTCGAAATATCGATCCACTCTAAGAAAGAGAAATTCAGAGTCAAATCCCATACTTACCATATCAATGTGTCGATCGATTGATCGACACAAAAAGGTGAGGGGTCCTATTTATAGCCTCGATGAGGTTGGCCGGCGGTTAGAGGCGGACGATCGTGATCGCTTCGACTATGTCGGTGGACGGAGGGACGACGAGGATGATCACGCGTAAGGTGGTGGCGAAGAATCTCCTAGGTTCATCTAGAAGGGTCGTAGAACCTCTGATGGGTGATAGAACACCGCCATTCCGGCTTGTCTCCGACGAGATTCGTTCGAGAGAAAGAAGGAACAGTTTGGAGAAGGGAGTTGCAATTGCCAAGGAGACTTTTACAACATCCAAGGACTTTCAAGGTGGATTATCAAAATTAACCTTGATTCATAAGGGAAACCATAAATTTTAATTTTAAAAATTGTAATAAATTAAGGATAGTATTGGTAATCTATATTGAAAATCCTTGGATATTGTAAAGAGTTCCTTGGCAATTACAATTCCCTTTGGAGAATGGATCTAAACTAAAAACGTGAAGTTTAAATAAGCTTAGCGGGTCGGCTGGAACTCTAACAGGTTGAAGGGTTATCGAGTAGGACCTTCTAGCCCATAAATGGTGCTGGTATCTAACAAAAACAGGTTAGGTTGATTGTAACATATAAGCCTGCTTTGGAAGAATCAATAGGATGGTGGAACAATTTTGGATGGCTTAAATAGTTAATGGGTTGGCCTAGTTGGCTGACCTTGTAAACAGTATGGGCTGGGTCTAAAAAAGGTAATTGAGCTAATTTAATAAAAGAGAATAGCTTGGTAAAATATATAGAAGCATAAATACTCAAAATGTGTTCTTAGTATCAATTATAAAATTAGTAAATAGATACTATATAAAAATAGAGAAATGACCAAATCCCTTTATTCTAGAAAAATGGAGTTGCAAAGGGAGGGGGAGTTATCTGTGTAGAGGATTAGAGTCAACAACTAGCAACAACAGAGGTTAGGAGAGGCAGGGGATGAGTATATGACTGTTAACAGTATATTTGGCCTGACAAGTTATGCACATGAATTGTGTTTTTTTAGTTTAGCAACTAATTAGTAGTAGAGTATAGCACTGAAGAAGGGGAAATAGATGTGTAAGTGCATATGTTGTTTAAATGTGTGTGTATGTGTGTGTGCGTGTACTGGATTGTCACGCCCCAGAACCAGAATACTGGACGGAGGCGGACACAGCCAGCTACGCAATCCCAAAGTACGTTAATACTCTGAAATCACGTATAAGCTGTCAAGACATGGGGGTTACTTTACAAGCCATCAGTCAATCCTATGGTTTAACAATCCTAGGTATCTCAATCACAGGCAGTTATACAAGAGCAAAGAGTACGATCATCATACATACAATAGTAAGGCGTCCCGAACCATATATACATGAATGATCATGAAGCCAGTACCATAGAACTGAGGACTAGCTAGAATATTAGTCGTACATGATAAGGACTAGCTATAGTCTAGAATACACATATCATGTTTATGCCCGTAGGCTACAATATCAAGGAAAACACCAAAACACGAGCTAGACACGTGCTCGGGGCTAAACGTTACAAGAGAAGAATTTACATATCAGTGGGAGGACGAAGAAGAAACCCACTGAGGCACTCTGGTGCTCCGGCTGGTCACCGTCGAGTAGATGGTGCGGTAGATCCTTCGGGCTCTTCTATCAGAACCTGGCCATGCAAAACCAGTGGGGTCAGACCCCAAATAGCAAGTACCACAAAGGAGGCCGAACTATGAACTTAAAACCAGCAATCATAGCAAACAACAAGCAATAAGTAAGGGAGGATCGAGATTGTGCAGTACCAATGCACTTATCCCGAACATAGGAAGACAATAAGTAAACTGGAGAACATGTTAAATAAATAGAACTGGGCAGGTGATATACGATGAGATAACCATGGGACTATTCAGATAACCAGGTTACAACCCGTAAACCAAACAAGGACCGGGGTTGTAACCCTTCGTCTGAACAGAACTTGGTTTCTCCCACCATTTATCGGCAGGATAAAATAAGAAATCAGGACATGTAACGATCATGTACAGGACAGGGCGAATATGAACAATCAGGTCATGTGACAATCTCGTGCAGGATCAAGTCAAGACTAGACTGAGTTAGACTCCATTCAATCAATCACGACCAAGCAATAAGTACGGCTTGATACTTTAACTAACTAGGGTTATCACAGGCCTAATTACTAGCAAGATGCAATGAGATTCTTCCAAGTCCGGTTACCCATTTGTTACTACATGAATGACCCCAGCAAAGAAAAGGAAAAGATAGCATGATATAGCAGACACACTGTAGTGAGATACATGTGTCCTAAGGTACCACACTCGACGGCGGGCTGGAAGTGCGCTCATCTCGACGGATAGCAACAAATCCCATGTATATATATAAGGCCGGGATCAAAGGGGCAACAGGTAACTGGGAAAGTCTCTCCTTGAACTACTGGATTATTCTAGTAATTAGCCTTAGTCCATTTCAGTATGAATCCCTGACCGTGGGAAACCAGGGATTCATGTCCTAGACATGATGCAAGACGAGACGGTTTTATTTGTACAAACACAATCACCCACGATGTCAGGATACTAATTAATTCTTGTCAGGAGTGCGCCACGACGGGCCACTATCATTATCATTATTACTTATCAAGAGTGCGCCGCGACGGGCCACTATCAAGCATTGTCAGGGTATTTGTCAAGAGTGCACCACTACGGGTCACTGTCGTGTCATGCATAGCAGGTCAAGTTATCAGGTCAAGTTATCTTGTCAGGACTATCATGTCAAGTATATCATGTCAAGTTCATTTCAAGAGTGCACCACTACGGGTCACCGTCGTGTCATGGCATTTATCAAAGAAGAAAGAAACTTGCACAATTAAATAATATATTAATAATATATATTCTTGAAGCCAAGGAGAAACTCTACAACTTTCATGTTGGGAGTGGGAAGAAATTCTGACCACAATCCAGGCAAATAAAATATTTAAACAATCAAAGTGGGACCCATGCGGTCCAAAAGTGGGAGAACAAACATGCGGTCATAGAGAGTGGGAGGCCACCCATGCGGCCAGGAAGCAATAAATAGGTCATGAAATCAAATAAGACAAGATAGTGGGATCCTCATTAAATGCAAACTCCCACTTCAGCAAGCAAGTCAACTAAAGAAAGCTATGTGGACCCCCCACAATTAATGCAATAAGAAGAGGTTCACGTGAACCATTTAAATATTGGTTCACGTGGCCAAGCAATGATGACATATAATAAAATATATCATGCAAGTACATGCAGCTCAATAAAAGCCATGTGGCCATTATTAAATTCAAAGTCCAAAAGTACAATGGCCATGCGGCCATCAAGTGGGAAGAGGTCATGCGGCCAACACATATTTGATTGGTCAACAATAATTCCATACGGCTCAGACATGTACATGCGGCTCAACAATTTTTACTGGCCTATGCGGTCAAATTAGCAATTGCAAATGCATTGGTTACTAATGCATTTAAAGCTAATGCATGGATGCATTAATTCTAAGTGGCCAGTGCTAATGCTTAAAGGCCAATGGCAAATATATATGCGGCTCGTTAGCAAGCTCGCAAGCTTAGGCCTTAGAGGAATGAATTAAACAAATATATTAGAATAATGCATAAGGTATAAAATGCTAGGGTTTTAAATGCATAAAAGCATTAGTATAAAATGTTAAGGTTGTAAATGCATAAAGGCATTAGTACCTTAAGAACACAATGCCCCCAGAGCCTATGCGGCTCACATTTCATAGTGCTTTATTCCAAGCATATAAAACATAAAATAGTTAGGGGCTAGATTGCATTAAATGCAATCAAATGCATTCTTATGCGGCTACAGGGGGAGGATGCATTATAAATGCATTCGGAAAATGCTTTTCAAGAAAGCATTATTATAATGCTACTTTAGTGCATTAGGAAAAATGCATTTCAAGAAAGCATTACTATAATGCTTGTCCTGATGCTATTGCGGCTACTTGCTAGCAATGCAAACGCATGCGGCTAAGTTGCCAGCAATGCATTCAATATACACCACTTCTTAGCCAATGTATATTCTATTTGCTTCTAACCCATGCATTAAATGCATGCCAGAACACCATCTCACGATGGCATTAAATGCTGTACGTGAATTATCATGTACCTTAAATGATTTATCATGCAAGCATTGCCAGGCCATGCGGTTAGAAAATATATTGCTTATGCGGCCAAACAATAAAGCCAATGGCTTATGCGGCCAAGAAATTGTTGCATGCAAAATTCATGCAAGCAAATAAAATAAAAGGGCCATGCAATCAATTAATGCTCATGCGGCTCAGAGCTAAAAATGTTCATGCGGCTCAGCAACTCATTGTTGCATGTAGCCAAAAGTACAATTAATGGCTCCCACAAAGAACATGTCCTTGGAAAATACCATGGCCTCCATGCTCCACCAAACAACAATGGGAACCCCAAATCCAGACTTCCATGAGTCAAATTTGGGTAGAATGAAATTCTCTACAACATGGAACCATCAGTTGACAAAAATATACAAGTTTGACAGATCAAAACCCATAAAAACTGAAAATACCACAAGCTAGATCTACCACAATCCACTCGGTAAAACCGAAAACTCCAAGTTCTAAACATGCTTAAAATGTAACAAGGAAGAGAATGGAACAGACAAAAATAAATTTGTTCAAGGTTCGGCAAGGTGTACTTGCCTCTCTCCAATGGCTAGGGTTTGGTGGAAAAGAAATGAATGAGGGTGAATGAGGAGGGAGAGAGAAAAGTGGCTTATATAACAAGCTCAAGCAATCTCCACCATTCATTTCTCTCCACTAAATCTAAACCATACACCTCATCTCATAAAAACTAAACTAAACCAAGCCAAGTCAAAGTGGAACCGAACCAAATAAAACCAAATCTAAGTTAAACCAAGTCATGAAAATCCCACTTGGAAAATTTTAAAATTTCATGCAAATTGATAAATACGAAATACGGCTCAAATAAACATGTATCCGTATAAAATACCGATACAGTGAGACGGGTCTCACATGGATTTACTTGGATAGGTTTATAAAGATTATATATGTATGTTGTTATGTATAGTATATATGTGAATGTGTCCACACATATCGAGTGTGAGTGTTATGTGGGAGAGACTAGGTGTCACGACCTGCACCTACTTTTCGGATGCGAGTACGTGTGCAAGCCAGCCTATGCTGCGGTATCGACGGTAGAATACTGTCTAGACCATAATGCTCAGAATCACAATAATTCTCATAAAATAATATCTTTTATTTGCTCATTCAACTAAACAAAATTACAATATTCAAGTTTACATTTGATTACAAAGTACAGTGTCTCACATATTATAAAAGACAACTAAATAAATACTCAACTATCTAACTAGTCTCTAGGTTTGGCCTCCGCATATACCCATATCTTCCCAAGAATCTAATGCAAAAAGTAGCTACGACTATCTGAAAAATATGGTTTCCAGTGAGGAAGGGAACGAGTATAATTTATTGAATGCAGTTCCAAGTATATATTAACGACTATAGGACAATGGTTAGTCATAGAATACCAAGACAGAAGGAACAAAAAACATAAAGAATACTAGGTAGAAAATATATGAGAGCATGTAACAGGAGAATATAACTATCTATGTGTTTTGAAGTACTTATTCGATATATGATCAATCTGGGGCAGTTACACCACAAGGTCTACATTATTTATCAAGGTCTATATTTTTTATCAAGGTCTACTGTGTAAAAAATAAAACATGGGCTAAGGTCTGATCGCATATCTATTTAGTACTTCCCCATCTCGACACCATATACAGAAAAAATATGAAGTGCCATCGTGTAACGAAAATCAATTATTATATAACTGAACAGTATAATATAGGAATTAATAATATTGAAAACAAACAATAAATGTACTCGCCTGAGGTCCTTAGCTGGTGGAAAAGATAGTACAATTGCGTTCAGAATCGTCCAATTGGCTAGGGTAGCACGCAAAACTAACAATACCTAACCACTCAGTGAGCCACAAAAGTCAAATTCCTGCAATTGTCTCCGGATGTTGAAACAGATATCACCAACATGTTTGGTATAAAAAAATGTCTAAAATGACTACCCAAAAGTCTAATTCTAGACACAAGGGAAAAATCATAATTTTGGGTCAAAACGATGTTCGTCGTTGGACCTGCTTTATACCAAAAAGCGTGCCAGCACCTATGGTCTCAGAAGTCATCAAATATATGTCTATGGGTCCGGTTTGACGATACGAACCCAATCATATGTCAAAAATTAGATTTCGGTAGGCCGTGCAGAAATTTGCCCGTTGGATCGGGTCGCGGGCCCGCTAAAATAGCGTTTCGGTCGACCTTCTCAGAATCGGACCAAAATTGGCTCACAGGACAAAAAATGACACGGTCCTTGTCACGCCCCGATCCCGCAGAGTCCTTTCGTCCTCGCTTCGGACTCTTTTGGGACCGTTTGTCCTCGCTAAGGAGTGATGCCGTGCAAGCCTAAGTTGCGCTTGCACAAGGCCAAGACCTGAAGCAAGACAAGATAGACAAGGTTGACAATACGCAACGGAACGTATCGCAGATAATTGAAGCAGCCACTACGAGAATAACTCAATTTAGCGACGTAATTAGCGACGCTAGACAAAAATCTCGCTAAATTTTAATAAATTAGCGACGTAATATCAGGACGTCACAAGACGTCACTATCAGCGACGTTCGGCGACATATGGCGACTATTTTTTATTAAAAAACGTACGTCATGGATATGTTGGTGAACGTCGCTAATATCCTAATATTAGCGACGCTTACCGACGTACTGACTAAGACATCGTTAATATAACTAAAGTGATAGAACTGGGGATTCCCAGGAACCTTCCTTTGGCGTACGTATTGATCGATAGAAAGTTAAACAGATCTAATACGTGTTCTAACCATTCATAGGCGGAAACTAGGGTTCACGAATTATACCTGTGGCAGAAAAAAGACAAGTAATTCTTAGCAATCTCGAGCGGACGACCCCAAGATCTTCTACTCGTATTCCTTCCTCGAGTTGGACGTCGTGTGGGCGACGATCTCCCAACCTTTTCTTCTCCTTGGCAGCCCTCTCTTTCTCTCCTTACGTGAATCACGAATTTAGAAAAAATTTCAGATTTCTGATCAGTGATCTGGCGGCCAGAGAATAGAGGATATATATAGGCTACGGCAGGGACCATGAGGAGAAATTAGGGTTAGGCCTCCTAACGGATCTGGATAACCCGTGTTCAGCCCGAACACACAATCCAGGCCCATTAACAATAGCTCGGTCCACTAATGAACTATTGTTACACTACCTCCCTAATTCCAAATTATGTTTGTGGGCTCCTTTTATTATATGCTCGTTTGGCTTCCCATGTTAAGATATCGTATGTCCGTCGATCAAATTAAGTTACTGACAACTATATTGATTCGACATCTTTTATCCTTAAGTAGTACCGCTCAACTTTATTTGTAATATCGGATATAATCTACCTGCAGGATTTACATGACAATCCTTATGAGCTCCTTAAGAGGACATCATCAACTCGATGTATCGGGACATGGATTCCATTTATAATCAACAGACCATCATACATACAATATTATTACCCAATTCATAGAGGTTGTTGATCCATAATGAATCTCACTCTTTTATGAGTCAAAGTAATACACACTGCATATACATGTCCGTTATTATATCCGGATTAAGAGCACAAGCATCCATAATAACAGAGGTGTTTGTTCTCTTTTTGTAGTCAGTACAAAAAGAACAACATCAAGTGGTCCTGTTCAATACACACAAAGTGTACTAGTGTAATCTATAGTCAAGATAGACTAATACCAGATTACACTACAACCTTTCCAATAGATTGTCCAAGTCCATCTAGGTTGTGAACTTATATACTCCATAGGAAACTGATAATATGATCTTCTGTGTGACACCACACACCATATTATCTATAATATAGAATATCAGACATTTGCATTAACACTTGCAACAAATACAATATGCAAACATTTGCCCATATGATTCTTATTCAAAATTTAAGGAAATAAGGTTACTAAAAGTGATGCTTTTAGTATATAACCGTAACAATCTTCCACTTATACTCAAAGTATTGCTTTTCAGTATACTGTTACAAATCTCCCACTTATACTTAAAGCCATGCTGCTACACATCTGACTCCCATTCCCTCAACATGACTGTCAAAAACCTTAGCTGGTAAGCTCTTTGTAAAGGGATCAGCTAGGTTGTCGGCTGATGCTATCTTGATCACAGCAACTTTTCCTTTCTTTACGAAATCTCGTATCAGGTGGTACTTGCGCTCAATGTGTTTGCCTGTCTTATGGGCTCGTAGTTCCTTCGAGATTGCAACTACACCACTATTATCACAATAAAGTGTAATAGACTTAGGCAAACTAGGTACCACATCCAAGTCCAACAGAAAGTTTCTGAGCCAAACCGCTTCTTTGGCTGCCTCAGAGGCTGCCACATACTCGGCTTCCATGGTGGAATCAGCAATATATTTTTGCTTGATACTCCTCCACACAATGGCTCCACCTCCCAAAGTAAACACATAACCTGAGGTAGATTTCCTGGAATTTCTATCTGACTGAAAATCTGAGTCTGTATACCCCAAGGGAACTAAACTATCTGCCTGGTAAACTAGCATATACTCTTTAGTCTTTTTCAGGTACTTCAAAATATGCTTTACGGCAGTCCAGTGCTCTTGTCCTGGGTTAGACTAATATCTGCTGACCATGCCTACGGCAAAGCAAATGTCTGGTCTCGTACATAGCATTGCATACATTAAGCTTTCTACTGCTGAAGCATAAGAAACTGCCTTCATGTTCTCTATCTCTTTAGGTGTCCTCGGACATTGCTTCTTTGATAGCGCAATTCCATGTCTAAAAGGTAAGAAATATTTCTTAGAATTTTGCATACTAAAACGAGTTAGTACAGTATCGATATAGGAAGCTTGGGATAAGCCCAACATCCTTTTCTTGCGATCTTGTAGAACTTTGATCCCAAGGATGTGACCTACTTCTCCCAAGTCTTTCATATCAAACTGTTTGGATAACCATACCCTTACATCAGATAATACCTTCATATTGTTTCCAATGAGCAAGATGTCATCCACATAAAGTACTAGGAATACCACCACGTTTCTGTCACACTTTCTGTATACACATGATTCATCCTGACATTGATCAAATCCATAGGATTTTATCACATGATGAAAACATATGTTCCAAGATCTGGAAGCTTGCTTAAGTCCATAAATGGACTTCTTGAGCTTACAAACAAGATATTCCTGGCCCTTTTCAATGAACCCGTCTGGTTGCTTCATATAGATGTCTTCCTCAACACTTCCATTAAGGAAAGCTGTCTTGACATCCATTTGCCAAATCTCATAATCGAGATGAGCCGCAATAGATAAAAGAATCCGAATAGACTTAAGCATGGCTACAGAAGAAAAGGTTTCCTCATAATTGATACCCTCTCTTTGAGTAAAACCTTTTGCTAGAAGCCGAGCTTTAAAGGTTTCAACCTTACCGTCTGATCCTTTTTTCTTTTATAGACCCACTTGCATCCAATAGCTTTTACACCAACGAGTGGTTCTACAAGCTCCCAGACCTGATTAGAATCCATAGATTCTATTTCAGATATCATTGCTTTTTGCCAAGACTCTGCATCTTTATTTTGGAGTGCTTCATTGTAGTTACAGGGATCATAATCTTGTTCCTCAGGGACGAAGTCTGACGACTCTCCCAAGAACATATATCTATCAGGTTGTATCACAACCCTCCCACTACGATGAGGCACTATCGGTTGTGGTATAATATTTGTGACACGTTGTGCAGTTATTTGTGGTTCATTCTCTTGTACTGTTGGTACTGAAGTACTTGGTGTCTCACGTCTCAGTTCTTCTAGAACAACTCTACTTATGGGTTTATGGTTCATCACATAGTCTTTCTCTAAGAATCGAGCATTGGTGCTAACAATGACCTTCTGATCCTTAGGACTATAAAATAAACCTCCTTTCGTTTCTCTTGGATAGCCTACAAACAAGCGAACTTTTGTACGAGATTCTAACTTATCTACTTTCCCATTCAGCACATATGCTGGACTACCCTAAATGCGAACATGTTTCAGACTAGGCTTACGCCCAATCCACAGCTCTGTGGGAGTAAGAGGTACTGACTTAGAAGGAACCAAGTTTAAAATATAAGCTGCAGTCTCTAAGGCATATCCCCAAAACGAATCTGGCAAATCCGAATAACTCATCATTGATCTAACCATCTCCATAAGAGTTCTATTCCTTCCTTCGGCTACACCATTCTGTTGGGGCGTTCCAGGTGCAGTCAATTGGGATGCAATCCCAGCCTCTGATAAATAATCCCTAAACTCTCCAAAGAGGTACTCGCCACCACGATCTGTTCGTAATGACTTGATACATTTTTCATGACGTTTCTCCATTTCAGCCTTGTACTTTTTGAATTTCTTAAAGCACACAGACTTAAGGCGTATCAAATAAATGTATCCATACCTTGAATAATCATTAATAAATGTGACAAAATATTCAAAGCCACCTCTAGCTTGGATAGTCATGGGTCCACACAAATCAGAATAAACTAATTCCAACACATCTTTGGCCCTATACTCCTTTGCCGTAAAAGGCATTTTGGTCATTTTACCTTCCAAGCAGGATTCACAGACTGGTAGTGCCTCCACTTCCAATGAACTCAAAGATCCATCTTCAACCAGTCTTTGAATCCTTTTTAGGTTAATATGCCCCAATCGTAAGTGCCAAAGATATGTTTGGTTCATACAAGAAGGTTCTTTTCTCTTAAGTTAGATGATATATTCATTTCCATAAGTTGTATGTGGGCGAAATAGGATTAATGACATACAAATTATCAACCAATGCACCAGAACAGATAAAATATTTGTTCTTTCTAATAACAATATTGTCAAAATAAACTGAATATCCATCCTTAACTAACATAGAAACAGAAACTAAATTCCTTCTAAGTGAAGGTGCATAAAGACAATCTCTCAATGTCAAAGACTTATTTCTACCAAAAGATAAAGTAACATCTCCTAATGCAACAACCGATACTTTTGTAGCATCACCCATGAACAAGTATATCTCTCCATCACTGAGCCGTCTGGTTTCCTGGAACCCCTGCAATGTATTGCAGACATGATTAGTGGCTCCTGTATCTACACACCAGGTGCCGGTAGATAACACCGCTAAACATATTTCAACTACTAGTAAATAAGATATACCTTCTTTGTTCCCTTATTTGAGAAGTGGACAATCAGTCTTCCAATGTCCTGACCCTTTGCACTTGAAACATTTGCCTTTCGGCTTTCTCACCGCGCCTTGAGGTCCCATGCCCTTCTTTGCTGAGTTTGCCTGTTTCTGAATGTTATTCTTCTTCTTATCGCCTTTTGGCTTAGAAGTATAAGCCTTTTCAGAAACAAAAACATGACCACTCTGCCTAAAGAGAGATTCAGCATCCTGTAGCTCTTTTGCAAGTTCTGCCAAACTATACAACCTTTTGTTCATGTTGTAATTAAGGCAAAATTGTCAAAACTTTTAGACAGAGTCCCGAGAATGATATCGACCTGGATTTCCCCATCGATTTCAGCTCCAAGGATCTCTATTTCATTCAGATGATCCATCATCTTGAGAACATGATCCCTTACTGGTGTACCCTCGGCCATTTTTGTATTCATCAAACATTTCATAGCAAACTTCCTAGCTGCTCTACTCTGATGTCCGAAGAGTTCCTTGAGGTTATACATCATGTCATAAGCTGTGGCCATGGCCTGATGCTGATATTTCAGTACATTTGACATAGATGCCAGAATGTAACACCGCGCCAAGCCTTTTTCCATTTCTTATAACCCTCTTTGACCTCTTCATCAGAGTTAGCATCAGGCTTAGGTCGGCATTCCTCAATAAGTACATATTTGTACTCCTCAGCAGTCAGAAGAATATCCAAATTACGTTTCCAGTCAATATAATTAGGTCCAGTAAGTTTGTTTTCTTTAAGAATCACCATAAGTGGACTGAAAGAACCCATTTTTGAAATCCTGAGAATCACATAAATAAAATTATGTAGTGAAAAAAAAACTTTTGAATTAACTAAATATTGATTCCCTCAAAACAATAATAAGAAATTTACCAACACCTTGAACACCTTGAATTTAGCATGCCACGATAGTGTGGACGTATACAAATTCAACTTTGTTCAAGTAGATTTTTTTATTAATTTTACTATCATGTCAATATAACTTTATGACAAATAAAATTAATATGTTGGTCTTGCTCTGGTCATACAAATAATAGCAGTGACTCCGATGGAGAGGATACCATTATTTGTATCTAAGTGTATACCATTACTTAATACTAAGTCCATTACCTTGTAATAAGTTCCTTCAGATGGAGAAATGAACACATACTAGGTAACTTTCTACAATTATTCCTAAGGAAGTTTGTACTGGTGATCCATAATTGTACTCATCCGATATGGAGGAAAGCACTAAAGCCAACACGCAAGTATAATTACATCACCTACAAACCAGTAATGGAGACCATAGAATTTATACTAAATAAAAATCCTCTCCCACTTAGTTATTTAACAATGAGGGTTTTTTTACTAGTTGATATTATGTCCATGTTGTTCATTATTAATGTAGGCTTGGTTTTTCAGAAAAAACAACCACACAATAATAAACATGCATAATCAGAAAAAGCAAAATGACAAAAATAAGAGAAAATATCCAACTATTATGGTCATCTTTGCTGCTCCGTCCTCAACTATCCGAATCCAAAATTTGGCTGTCGATTCCTTCATCGAAAATTATCTGTCCGCCTCTGGACTGCTTAAAACCAGTATCTCGTTTGACATCAAAACAGCCACCATCGCCATCACGATTGATCAAAAATAATTAAAATTACATCAATCCTATGCCTTCCGAAGGAGTTCACACATAATCTAGATTGAAAAATTAAAATAATAACCATGATCAACCCTCGTGATTTTAATTACATCCACAGCAACAACAATATCCACGACATATCCGTGGTTTAAACAACACAATAAAAAAACATGCATTGGACCATAATAGTTCGATCTAAGATGCATGCAAAACCGAGTTAGAACAGATCTACATCTACCGACTATTACACAGCACAGGTTTTATTGGACAACATGGACGTATCAATCAATACGTAGATCCAAAGTGGCTCTGAAACCAATTGATAGAACTGGGGATTCCCAGGACCCTTCCTTTGGTGTGCATATTGATCGATAGAAAGTTAAACAGATCTAATACGTGTTCTAACCCTTCATAGGCAGAAACTAGGGTTCACGAATTATACCTGCAGCGGAAAGGAGACAAGTAATTCCTGGCAATCTCGAGCGAACGACCCAACATCTTCTGCACGTATTCCTTCCTCGAGTTGGACGTCGTGTGGGCGACGATCTTCCAACCTTTTCTTCTCCTTGGCAGCCCTCTCTTTCTCTCCTTACGTGAATCACAAATTTAAAGAAAATTTTATATTTCTGATTCGTGATCTGGCGGCCAGAGAATAGAGGATATATAGGCTACGGTAGGGACCATGAGGAGAAATTAGGGTTAGGCCTCCTAACGGATCTGGATATCCCGTGTTCAGTCCGAACACCAATCCAGACCCATTAACAATAGCTCGGTCTACTAATGAGCTATTGTTGCACTACCTCCCTAATCCTAAATTATTTTGTGGGCTACTTTTATTATATGCTCGTTTGGCTCCCCATGTTAAGATATCGTATGTCCGTCGATCAAATTAAGTTACTGACAACTATATTGATTCGACATCTTTTATCTTTAAGTAGTACCGCTCAACTTTATTTGTCATGTCGGATATAATCCACCTGCAGGGTTTATATGACAATCCTTATGAGCTCCTTAAGAGGACATCATCAACCCGATGTATCGGGACATGGATTCTATTTATAATCAACAGCCCATCATACATACAATGTTATTACCCAATTCATAGAGGTTGTTGATCCATAATGAATCTCACTCTTTTGTGAGTCAAAGTAATGCACACTGCATATCCATGTCCGTTATTATATCCGGATTAAGAGCACAAGCATCCATAATAATAGAGGTGTTTGTTCTCTTTATGTAGTCAGTACAAAGAGAACAACCTCAAGTGGTCCTGTTCAATACACACTAAGTATACTAGTGTAAACCTATAGTCAAGATAGACTAATACCAGATTACACTACAACCTTTTCAATAGATTGTCCAAGTCCATCTAGGTTGTGAACTATTTATATACTCCATTGGAAACTGATAATATGATCTTCTGTGTGACACCACACACCATATTATCTATAATATAGAATATCAGACATTTGCATTAACACTTGCAATAAATACAATATGCAAACATTTGCCCATATGATTCTCATTCAAAATTTAAGGAAATAAGGTTACTACAAAAGTGATGCTTTTAGTATATAACCCTAACATAATGTTAGCGACGCTTAGCGACGTCTTTAACCGACGTCGCTAAGTTTTTACTATAACGATTCAGAATTTTCTTTTTCCCCCCCATCCCATCTCTCTCTCTCTCTCAAATTTTATTTCGAAATTAATTTCTCCTCTGCCGCCTCTTCCGTGGTCGAGAGCGCCTCTGCCCCTCCGCCGCCTGCCCTCTCCTCCGTCCCTCTTCCGTCGTCGAGAGCCGTCCCCTCCTCTACCGTCCCCCTCCTCTGAAGGTAAACCCTAACCCTAGCTTTTCTCTTTCATGGTCGAGAGCGCCTCTGCCCCTCCGCCGCCTGCCCTCTCCTCCATCCCTCTTTCGTCGTCGAGAGTCGTCCCCCTCCTCTGCCTAACCCTAGCTTTTCTCTTTTCGGTACGATAATATGTTGCTTGTGCTCTCTGGCTGTGGAGAGTTCAGATTCAGTGATAAAAATTGATTATGAAGGATTTATTTCATATAGGATGCTTAATTATGATTTTGAAACTCTTAGGTTTTGTTACTTTAGTAGATTAAAACAATATTAAGCAGTTCTCTAGATGCCGGATCAGATTTTGCAAAGTTTACTAGAGGCTATCTAAGCTGCAAGAGTTGCAATAAAGAATGAAGGATTTTGGAATAATTTTTTTGGAGTAATCTAAAGTAAATATTGGCTTCCCTTTATTTAGACATCATCCTGCCCCATTAATCGAAGAAGCAAACACACCCACACTCCGACCCACTCAACCCTAGTACTTAGTTCTTTATGTTGGGGACTAATACCAACAAACTTTACTTGCCCAAGAATCAAGATGCCTTCACGGAAAGGAAAGGAAAGGAAATCAATTCCTTAGTGGTTCTTTTCCTTTGAAAAATTACAATTTTCATCATTTTTTTCTTCTGGTGTTTGAACGGAAGGTGAATACTTAAAGGTAGGAAAGTGAATCCTTGCTTGGATGGATGGAACCAATTTTCTTCCTAATTTTCTTTCCATTGGGAATCACTATCCTTTCCTCGTCAATTCCTTTGACACCAAAACATAGCAAATTAATGACTTTTCTTTCCCAAACTCAATGATTATGCGAACCAAACGAGGCCTTAGGCAAGAAATTACTTTTATCTTCCAATTAAATCCAAATGATGGACCAACAGTTGGAAATCAAGCATAGGCAATAAATTACTTGTTGTCTTCCAATTATATTAGAGGGATCAAGGAGGATTGGGATCCTGTAATGCTAATATTTTATAATATCATACAAATAGGAAGAATGTATGAGATGTTGGCAATATCTCGTGGTCAATATCTCACACAGATATGAGAATATCTTATGCATTATTCCATATTTGTTTGACATTATGGAATCGTCCTCAAGCGTCTAGCGGTCGTCCTCAAGTGTCTAGCCGGTTTCGGAGACTCCTCGTCATTGCTGCCATTCTCTTCACCGGACACCTCCATCTTCGGCACATCGAAGCCGCCGCCACCGACGACCGAGTCGCTGTCCTTCGTATGAGCTTCTTGATTCTCGTCGGAGGGGAGGAGAGAGAGTGAGGGAGTAAAATGGTACGACATGGTAAAGTAGTACTGTATTTTGGCTCCAGCTCCATCTCCATTTGCATTAATCTACGGTATGGCATGGTGATCAGGACACAGTCCCTACAGCCATTCGACTGGCGAGGCAGAAACTATGTAGCCGTAGATAAAGTTGACTGTCATCCGACCCTCATCCCTCGGCAATAATGATACGACAACCTATCACTATATCTTATATAGTAGTAGATGATGTCTTAGTATTACATTATGTGAGTTCATCTTGATTCTGTTACATTCTTCAGATACTAGATACGATAAGAACATATACTACACCATATGTACAGAACATAGATGATTCACACTAATGTATGCTAGAATGAATCTTGGGTTGTGTTCTGAGCCATCCGTTCTCTCACTTGGCAAAAAATTGATTTTTTACACTTTATCTGCTTTCGAAAATGTACTCAAATTACATGATGGTTCTTTTAGTTAGCGTGCTTATGTTACAATTATATTATTTGACTATCGATCTTACTAGATGGCACCCATGACTCGAGGAGCGGCACGTCGTTTGAGGGAAACAGTGAATGCTGGGGTGGCTCCTCCTACAGTTAAGGAGGAAGTGGCACCGGTTGCTAGTGAGACCGGGAGTTCTATTCATCCAGCACCGGTAGCTAGTGAGACCGGGAGTTCTATTCATGCAACACTTGCAAGGGACGCCATCTCTCCTCATGCCAAAGATCTTGCTTTTTTGAGGTGGTTGCGTGATCGTATCACTGAGCGTTTGCATGAGCCGCGTGGTTCTCATTAGCTATTAGTACTTATTTGTATTGGGTTGTTTTTGTATTAGACTATTTGTATTGGACTACATATATGAATTATTACTGTGTCAATCTCTGGATTGTATGGACTACGACATGGTGATCAGGATATAGTTCCTGCAGCCATTCGACTGGCGAGGCAGAAACTATGTATCCGTAGATAAAGTTTGCTGTCCTCCGACCCTCATCCCTCGACAATGATGATACGACAACCAACCAGAGAGAATACTCTGAGAGATCCATCTGAGTAGGACGTATACTCTGAGAGATCACCTTTATAAGAATAATATCAGTAGTGGGATTGAGTGTTGGAGGAGATATTATCAGAGTATACGTACTACTCAGATGGGTCTCTCACCGTTAATATTTTTTTCTGACGGCATGGTGGATGTGCTCCCTCAACAGATTCTTGCTCCGAGCCAAAACTTTGCCCCGGAGCTCAAGTGGACATCCTTCGTGTAGAGCTCGAGTGAGAGGTTCCTGACAGCATGGTGGTCTCCTTTGTCAAAGTATCCCTGCTCATCCCACATTGCTTGTGGGACGAGCATGGATACTTTGACAAAGGAGACACCATGCTGTCAGAAACCTCTCACTCGTGCTCTACATGAAGGATGTCCACTTGAGCTCCAGGGCAAAGTTTTGGCTCGGAGCAAGATTCTGTTGACGGAGCGCATCCACCATGCTGTCAGAAAAAATAGTAACAGTGAGAGACCCATCTGTGTAGGACATATACTCTGATAATATCTCCTCCAACACTCAATCCCACTACTGATATCATTCTTATAAAGGTGATCTCTCAGAGTATACGTCCTACTCAGATGGATCTCTCAGAGTATCCTCTTCGGTTGGGTTGTGTTCTGAGTCATCCGTTCTCACACTTAAAATACATATAAATTAGAACTGTGTTTTGTATTTTCGGCGAACCCAGGGATTGGATTCTATATTTTGTATTTTGGTTTCTGTATTTTGGCTCCAGCTCCATTTGCATTAATCTACGGTACGACATGGTGATCAGGACATAGTCCCTGCAGCCATTCGACTGGCGAGGCAGAAACTATGTAGCCGTAGATAAAGTTGACTGTCCTCCGACCCTCATCCCTTGGCAATGATGATACGATAACCTATCACTATATCTTATATAGTAGTAGATGATGTTCCTGACAGCATGGTGGTCTCCTTTGTCAGAGTATCCTTTGTCGTTCCAGATGGTATTCTTGAGGATGTTGAACATTTCGCCTTCCTTTAACGACCGTGCTGCCTTTCTCTTCGACGTCGTCGGCCTCACTTCATCTGCCCCCTTCCCTGTCCCTCCCGTTATGTCGCGAACCTTTTCCTCTATGCCATCAAAATTAGAATCCTCGACTCTCTTTCGCTTCTTGGATATTGACCCAGCTTCCAATCTTTTATTTCCCTCCGGGTCCACTCTACTCCCAATCTCTTCCTCTTTTATACACGGATCTACAGAATCAATACCATCCAAGGAAGGCAAAACTGAATCAACATTATCTTCCGAATCATCTTCATCAAGGCATAACGGGTTGCCCAGTATGCCCAGCTTCTTCAACTTCTCGCTGGCTGCAGAGTCGAAATAGGAACGGGTCCTCTTTGCCGGCCCGGAGCTCTGACTCGCACTCGTCGCCGCGCTACCGATTTTCTCTCCTCCTCTGACGCGGGTCATAAGAAAAGAAATTTCGTACCTCTTCTTCACATAAACATTATTGCCGCCTTGTACTCGAGCCTCCTCGTCTGTGACGCTATCCAACTTCTCGTTGCCTATATTGTCACTCGAATCTCCCCTTCGACTCGTATCGTCCTCTTTTTCGCCTGTCTTTTCGCTCACTGTCTTGCAATCATCTGCTATCACCGCCGACTCATTCGACTCCTTCTCCGATGACTCTGAGGAGGAGAGGAGGATGAGGAGGAGGAGAAAGACTCAGAGAAGGAATCGAATGAGTCGGTGGTGATAGCAGATGATTGCAAGACAGGGAGCAAAAAGACAGGCGAAGAAGAGGATGATATGAGTTGAAGGGGAGATTTGAGTGACAATGTAGGCACCGAAAAGTTGGATAGTATCACAGACGAGGAGGCTCGAGTACAAGTCGGCAATGATGTTTATGTGAAGAAGAGGTACAAAATTTATTTTCTTATCACCCGCGTCAGAGGAGGAGAGAAAACCGGTAGCGAGGCGACGAGTGCGAGTCAGAGCTCCGGGTCGGCAAAGAGGACCCGTTCCCATTTCGACTCTGCAGCCAGCAAGAAGTTGAAGAAGCTGGACACACTGAGCAGCCCGTTATGCCTTGATGAGGACGATCTGGAAGACAATGCTGATCAGCATCTTCCTTTTCCTCTCCTCCACCATGGCTCTGGACCCATCTGCTCCTCCCTACTTTCCTTCTTCTTATTTGACTCTCTCAGCCACATATGATATCCACCTCAAGTGTAGAGTCGGGAGAGAAGAAGTGGGCAGAAAGATGAGGGGAAAGCAGCACAACCGGCAGTATGAACCGGAGGAAGTACATATATTTTCTTAAAATCCGTAGGAGAACTATAAGGATATATCTTTTCACAACATGTCACCTTGTCAAAGACCCTTAATGTGAATATCATGTTACCCGCAGTGTCGGAAGACTAACATGTCATAATTTTTTAAGCCATGTGTTTTGACATAATCCTCCCAACTCTTTCCTCCTATATAGTAATCTTGCATTACTACATAGCAGGAAAGAGTTTGGAGGATTATGTCAAAACACACGGCTTAGAAAATTATGACATGTTAGTCTTCCGACACCGCGATAACATGGTTGTCACATTAAGGGTCTTTGACAAGGTGATATGTTGTGAAAAGATATATCCTTATAGTTCTCCTACGAATGTTGAAGAAAACCTCTGTACTTCCTCCGGGTCATGCCGCCGGCTGTGCTGCTTCCCCCTCCTCTTCCTGCCCGCTTCTTTTCCCCCGATTCTACACTTGAGGTGGATATCATATGTGGCTGAGAGAGTCAAATAAGAAGAAGGAAAGTAGGGAGGAGCAGATGGGTTCAGAGCCATGGTGGAGGAGAGGAGAAGGAAGATGCTTGATCAGAACTTGAGGTGGAAAAGTTGTAACGTTGATAGCGTGAGAGAGGGAGAGGGTAAATGGAGGGAGGGAAGTGGCTGCATGCCTTTGGCTCACTCGAGCGGTATTTGTCCTCCGACCCTCATCCCTCGGCAATGATGATATGACAACCTATCACTATATCTTATATAGTAGTAGATGATGTCTTAGTATTACATTATGTGAGTTCATCTTGATTCTGTTACATTCTTCAGATACTAGATACGATAAGAACATATACTACACCATATGTACAGAACATAGATGATTCACACTAATATATGCTAGAATGAATTTTGGGTTATGTTCTGAGCCATTCGTTCCCATACTTTGCAATTAAGCCATTCGACTGGCAAGGCAGAAACTATGTAGCCGTAGATAAAGTTGATTGTCCTCCGACCTCATCCCTCGGCAATGATGATACGACAACCTATTACTATATCTTATATAGTAGTAGATGATGTCTTAGTATTACATTATGTGAGTTCATCTTGATTATGTTATATCCTTCAGATACTAGATACGATAAGAACATATACTACACCATATGTACAGAACATAGATGATTCACACTAATGTATGCTAGAATGAATTTTAGGTTGTGTTCTGAGCCATTCGTTCCCATACTTGGCAATTAAGCATGTGAAATAGAACTGATTATGTTTAGTTTGTCTTACGATACATATTTTCACATCTAAATTAAAATGGATCGTTACTTCATTGATCGTACATGGATGTACTAGCAGATCAACCTCCTGGACCGTAGGTACTTATAAGTATTGACTGTATCAGATTAGTATCGATCTATCATTTTGGTATGGGCCGTATCGGTTGGTATTGGTCTTAGCGAATTGGATTCGTCCTATCCGATATGTATCGGCCGTATAGTTAGGATTCATATTGGCCTTATCGATTTGGTATCGGTCATATCCGATAGGTATCGGCCATGTTGGATTATTATATACCATTTCGGATTAGTATCGTCGGAAAGTAGTCGACAATGCTTCGTATTGTGAAGTCGAAATGCCGTCGCTATTCCGTCGCTTGACGACTACGTAGCGACGGACCGTTATTAGCGACGAGCTGATTGCCGACAGATTTTTTTGGCCAAGACCCGTCAGTGATCGGTCGCTAATAGAAATTTCCATCGGACGGGCGATGGATTTGGCCATCGCTAAATCGACAAATTTTGGTAGTGATTATTGTAGACTTGGTTATAGGGACTGAAATCTGTGTACAGTAAGAAATGGACATTCTGAGAACTGGACATTGTGTGATTGTTGTAGACTTGGTTATAGGGATTGAAACCTGTGTATAGTGAGAAATGGACATTCTGTGATTGTTTGGATCCTATTCTACAGTGAGAAATGGTTAACTTTTTAAACTGCAGGAAAAAATGGACATTCTGTATTTTATTTTTTTATTTTTTTGCAGATTTAGCGACGTTTACCGACGTCCACCGACGTACGTTTGCGTCGGTAAACGTCGATAAATCTACAATATTTTCCAGGGTACCGACGTGTACCGACGTCATTATACGTCGGAGAACGTCGGTAAACGTCGGTGCACGTCGGTAATCATCCCAGGAATTCCCAGGATTTTACCGACGTGAAGCGACTTTGAACACGTCACTAAACCACCGACGACACGACGGTAATCGTCGGTAAAGTTACCGACGCGTAGCAACGTCAAACACGTCACTAATACACCGATGACACTACGGTAGACGTCGGTAATATACCAACGTATATATACGTCGGTAAACGTCGGTACTTGCGACGTTTGGCGACGTTTTGAAGATCAGCGACTTACATTTCGCGACCAGCCCAAAACGTCGGTAATTTCGTCGCTAAATATTTTTAGCGACAAAAATTATTGTTTTAGCGACGTCTTTAGGCGTCACTAAAACGACTTATTCTGGTAGTGAGCAGCGGACATATCTCGGAATACATGCATGGAACACAATGGTAACAAGAAACAATTCTCTTTATTGATTTCTTTTAAACAGATTACAAGCTCTCGATTCTCTCTGATACAATGTTACATTCTCTCAAAACTTTACAGATTATAATGATCCCGTTCCCATACATTACATCAATTTATATACAAAACCAACTCTTACAACAGATGTCATCTCTTGGCATCTCTTCTGATTTCTGGCTCCTAAGGATGAGGCTCTGGCTATCGCTTCGGGCTATCCTTCTCGATGTATAGTGCCTGTCACGACCCACACCCTAGAGTAAGGGCACGAGACGTGGGTACGTCCAGCCTACGCCACAGTGTCGGCGGTAGAACGCTGTCCTAGGTCACAACATCTAACAGATAAAGGTAATAAATAGTTATACTCCCCGAATGTGGGTGACATAACAAAATATATCTCAATCACAACTAAGGTAGAACAGGATGAAGATGGATAGATAGATAGATAGATAGATATCCAGAATGAAAGCATAGAATTACAATCCAGAATTTTAAGTGTCTAAAATAAATACATATCCCAAAATATATCAGAATCTATATACAGAATCCAGAAGATAAGACATCCTAATCTAGGGAAGTATCATCAACTGCTAGTAGGTCCAAGTCACTAGTGATGTCTAATGCTGCACCAAGAGGGGTAGACACCAGAGCCCCATCATTCACTAAAAATTTTTCAACAGGTCCAGTCAGGACGGGAGCGAGTACAGTACATCTCAACAAAATCATAACATGTTAGAAAATACAGACATGCTAGAGAGTAAGATACAGGATCTGAAGAAATAATATGATAAACAGGAAGACTGTAAATAAATAGCTACAGTATATAGAGAACTAACAGTGTCTAGTGATTCAGAGCACAAGATGGTTATGTAAACGGCACGATGTTGTACACGAGTAATCAACAGAGGTTGTACATGAGTAATCTACTGGATTGATTACATAACCACTTCTACTCCCCCGCCCCAATCAATACACAAGGATCCAGCTACGTTATGTTATTGTACACGAAGGTCATGTGGATACATGATTATACACGATTCACACATTTCGTACACGAATGTAACATATACAAAGAGTACAGGATATTTCCGATAAAGTACACGAATACGAATACCTGATGTATCCGCTAAGGGGGATAACATCGCACAACCAGATCCATATAGTACTAATCCGTGTTTCCAACGTGTCAGCATCATGTAAAGTAATCTAAAGCAGGAATATAATCCTAAACAAGATATGAAATGATCAGAGAATGTACTCGCCTGTATCCTGAGAATCTGGAGAATATATACTGTCTGACGAGTGGTGTCTGGCTCCTATTAGAACAGCACAAGTCACAACAAGTCCAGAATGGTAATAAGATGCACTACAATGCATTCTACATGAATCTAGGTCAATCTAGGCCAAAGTCAACTCTTGGTCAACTCTGGTCAACCCTAGAAGTCAACTAGGTCAACCAAGTCAAACCTAAGTCAAACTAGTCTATACTAGGCTAACAAGGCTATTCTAAGTCTAACAAGACTACACAAGTCTAATCTAGACTCTACACTGCCACACAGACACTTCCATAGGCTAAGAGCCCTAGACTAGCTATTAGCCAATACCATGCCCAAACCAACCTATAACACATATCTAAATAACATATATATCTAATATATATTACACATATTGATATAGCTATTAATATAATATGGCAATACATATACCATATAAGCTACCCATGAGTATACCACACATGCATTATCTATATCCATATTAATATGATATGGTACACTCATTAGCATATAGGTATCTATAGTATATCACACATACATTTTATAGGATACATAAAAATGGAATCTCACAAACTCATAAGCATAAAGAAATAGGAATGAATGTGTTTGTGTGTGATGAGTGTCATAAGAGAATACATAAGTGTGTGAATAATACATGGTGTCAAGTGTGTGGGTGAAACACATAGACATGTGAGTGTTCATGTGTGTGTGAGTAGTGTGTAAATTAGTGAGGAAAACAGTGAATCATAGGCTAAACAGTGAGTGGGACAGTGAGGTACTTGTGTGTGTGTGTGTTTAGGATAGTGTAAACAGTGAGAAAACAGTGAGTGATACTTGTGTTCCCAGTTTACATGTGTGTGTTGACTTGTGTGTGTATGTGTAACAGTGAGGTGAGGGTGAAGGTGTATGTGTGAAAGGGTGGATGGGTCAACCTGGGAACAGAGAACAACAATAGGCAAAACAGTTTACAAATTAAACCATTACAATTTAGTGAAATAAAAAAGAAGGAACTCAGTTCAGTCGACCATAACCCAATCTCTGTTTTAAAGGGAATGTGAATCAATGAAGTATTGGAAATCACAGTTCATTGAGAACACAAAAATTAGTTTTCAACTCAGTTTTCAGTCCCACATTAAACATCCAGATTTCTGAACCAAAACAAAACCAATTTAACCCAATTTCATCATACACTTAGATAACATATAGGTGAACCAATTAGGGTTTAAAACCATACTAATTAACAGTGAATAATAGATCAAATTGATAACAAATTTTGAGTTAAAAATCTGGAACAAATAGTGAAATAATAACTGATATTAAGGTATCAGTAAATTAGGGGAAATGGAGAATTGATCAACAAAATCGAGCTAAAATGCAAAAAAAGTGGTTGGTAATGTATATACATATTGTGTACATGCCAAACAATATATTGGTGTCCACCCAAGTGGACACAATGTGTCCAAACTGATTAAAAACCACAAACAAAAACCTGGACACAGTGTGGTGAACCAATCATCGTGCACGTGTTCACAGTGTTCGTACACATGACACGACATGACACAAGCCTCGTGGTTGTGTCCAAGTGTCGACTAGGTCTAGGACTAGGGCTAGGACACACTGATACGTATCCACGACACGTGTGCGTGAGATAGGACACGCATATCAGTGCACAAAAATGACAGCACTCGGTTCAGTACAAATTCGATGCACTGTCCCGTACGTGTCCGACACGACACGTGAGGCTCTAAAATTTAGAGAGCCCCGTGTCAGCGTCAGCCCCGTGTTATATGCCAATTTTCACGTGTCGAGGAGTCGTGTCCAGTGAGTTGTATCCCCCCGTGATGCAGGGCATGCAAACTGCCTGTGCACGCGCACGCGCGACAGTGTGTACACGTGTCTGTACTGACTCGACACGACACGACACAAAAATCACACAAGGACACAAGAAACACGTAAGCGACACCTAAACCTAATTTCCTATTCAAATGGATTCCTAAAAATCACTTGAAATGCCTATTGGGGCATTTCGTCAAACACTTGAATACTAGGGCTGATACGTGTCCAAACGGGACACGAAATGGACACGAAATCTTGGGTTTCCTATTCCTACAGTTAGGTTTGGCCTAGGTCTCCCTAGATATGCAATAAAATCAGAATTTTATGGTGTGGAATGAATAGTATGTATCAAAATCCTCAAAAAGCTCCACAAAGAGGTGTTCCTCTTGGTAGCCAAACTTCTCCAAATTGCCCAAACTCTGAAATTACTCAATAACAGCAGCAAGAGGAATAAAATTAGAACCTATTGCAATTGGTTTGGGAAAAAAGGAGTTGAAATGGATTTTATAGGATTTAATGAAGATGAAGACTTACCTCTTTCTAAAACTTTGCAAAATTCCTAATGGAGGCTAGCCCTAACTTTGAGGAACATTAAATAGATAGGGGGGATCATGTGGCCAGCCATGAGCTGTTGGAATAGGGCTAGGGTTCCATGGTGTGGGCCTATGGGCTTCTAAGGCTTAAGTCATTAGTCATGACTTATGAAGTCACAAGCCATTCTAGCCTAATCAATTCCTAATTTCTCCAAATAAGTTCTAATGAGTTAATCATCACTAACTTAGGTCAAGCTAAGGTTACTTAACCTAACCAAGTAGTCATGACCTAGGTTAGTCTCCTAGTCAACACTAGTCAAAGTCAACTATAGGACCAAAATCAATTATACTAAAAATCACATTAATTCTAATAAATCTAAATAATACTAACTATCACTAACCATGGTTAGCTAAGACTAGCTATGACTAATCTAGGTTAGGTCCAACCAAGTTAGGCTAATCACAAAACATGGCAATCAATTAAATATTATTAAAATCACACCATTCTTAATAATACATTAAATTCCAAATAATATATATTAAATTCAATTAAATTTAAAATGACAAAAATGCCCTCGAACTGGAAATGATAAATGAAACACCCTAGTCACATGGCTAGGCTCTAGGTTAAGCTGTCTCAAGTGTTACACTATCAAAACACTAAAATCATAAGTCATGATTTAAAATAGTTTTAAAATGACTTAAAAATTACCAAAAATCATATCATGAGTTAAATATCATTATTAAAAGATTAAAATCATAAAATTTCAAAATTACCCTCATTTGGAAAACTGGGTGTTACAATCCTACCCACCTTAGAAAAATTTTGTCCTCGAAATTAAGATGATCGTACTCCTTCTAGGTTAAACTCCCAACAATCAAGGTCGAAAGAGATCTTATCTAAATCATGCAATTGGAAGGATAACATATAGGATTTGGTAAGTGGTATCAGTCTGAGGTCTCATCTAGTTACACCAACTATACTACAGTACTAGGCAAACACAAGGTATCAAATCATACAAGCAAGGGATGCATCAATATTATCAAAAAGGTATACTAAGGTTAGGTCAAAACTCACCTCCAGCTAGGTCTGAGAACTAGAGCTCCCTCCTGGAAGCAGGGCCCTGGTTGGGGTAGGTATATCAGGACAGTGCTGCATCCAGTGTGCAGCTGACCCACAGAATAGGCACAATCCTAGTCTCTTTCTACAGAAGTTCCACTAGTGCCTAGACTTCTTACAGTAGGTACAGATATGCTCTGGCTCAGCTGGCCCCTGCTGGACAGGAGACTGGGCTGGGTATGATGATATAGGCTGGATATATGGGTACTCTTTAAACTCTGGGTAGGACTGGGTACTGCTCCTCGCCCTCTTGGAGCTAGGCTCTCTTCCTGGAAGCACAGAGTCCCGCAGACGTAGCAACCTCTGGTATTGCTCCCTCATGGCCTCATCATGAACTCTCAGTGACTCCAACATCCTTTCTTGGAAATATTCAAACACCTGGGCTGCGTCAAGTAACAAACCTCCGGGTAGTGCAGTATGGGGTACCATCTCAAGGGGTAGGAAAAGGCTCTCGGTCTCAGGCAAATCTGCAGCTCTCTCCTGAACGATAGAAGATGAAGGAAGACTCTCTGGCGAGGCTACCACCATCTTCTCAATGGCGGGAGGTGCCACCACCCCCTGATCAGATAGAGGGATCACTACCTCCTGAATAATAGGAGGTGGAAGCACACTCTCAGTAGCTGCAGCTGCTCTCAGACGACGGGCTCGGGTCATGGGTGCCATACTGGAAAGGGCAAAAACACAACAATCATTAAGGCTGTACGGCAGTCTACCATCCTATCTGAAAACTGTTAATTATCAAAATAAAATAAGATAACTACTAATCATTTATAAAGTGGTACTATTTAAAAAAAAATCAAAATCAAAAGTTTAAGGAACGAAAGTCAATAGCATTAAAATCCAATCACGATATATGTATAGAGAGTGTGTTAGAGAGGGAAAAAATAGCATTATGTAAGGGTTATGTAGTTTGTGTGTGTGAAATATACATAAAAGTGTATATGAGGATTTGGGTCTCAACTATATCTATCAAGTTACACTATTCATGGCAATTTGGTTAAGCAGTCTACAAGGCACAAGCTATTTACTCCTAATATGCATAGCTAACCATATATATATGTGTATCTATATAGCTATATGAACATAACATAGAGACAAAGGGTTAGGTTTTCATGGCAGTTGTTAACATTAATGTAGAGTGTCAAGTGTACATGGGTTAAAACTTGAAATAAGGGTTCGATCTTTCAGTTTAGCTCAATATTACATATTAGATCTGAAATTGAACTACACTTATTGAAAGCAATGTAAAAATGTTAACATGTATTCAGTTTTCAAGATTTTGGAGAAATTCGAACATCAAAACCAACTCAATGTTTACCACAACCACAACCTAACATGTAAGAGTATGAAACCTAACATTATATACCTACACACAACAATGTATACGGCTCAAAACATTAC
Organism: Iris pallida; assembly: GCA_029216955.1. Taxonomy (NCBI): domain Eukaryota; kingdom Viridiplantae; phylum Streptophyta; class Magnoliopsida; order Asparagales; family Iridaceae; genus Iris; species Iris pallida. The sequence goes on along the minus strand of JANAVB010018807.1, from coordinate 79,366 downwards.
AATTTAAAACTGCAAATTGAACTAACACTTAGAATCCAGGGTTAAAGGTTTAATATGTACACAGTCTCAGATTTGACAAATTCAACACAAAATTCAACCAATTTTCTTTAAGACTTGAAACCCTGTATGTAACATACATGTGCAGTAAGGTAAACAACAACTAATAACATGAAATTTAAATTTAATTTACAAAATTAATCTGGAAAACGGAGAACTAGTCATTGATACTGTCCTACATTAGAATTATTGGGATTTTGAGAAATTAACATCAAACATATTAATATGCATTTAGATAGGTTGGTAATCAAGTGTAGCATGTATACGTGTCAGGCAAGTATCTGTGTCCACTATATATATATATATATATATATATATATATATATATATATATCTTAAGGTAATACAAGAAATAATGGCAAGAAGGAAATAATGATAAAATCTATTCTGCTTATCTGTTTAAAAGAAGGAACCATTTTGAAACCAGATCTATAATATCAAATCTAGTTAAGGTCTAGCAAAATCATCGATTCATAGTATTAGAAAAAAATATAGCAAGAAGTTACACTAGATTTATAATAACAGCTAAGCTACTCCTACTCCTACTCCTAAGCTATTTGATAAAGGAATATAATTTATAACAACAGAATGGTACGATAGAGATGATATGTTAAAAACCTTCTCAAGATACAATCTGATAATCATATGCGTCTGTCCAAAATCACGTTACTCAAAGTCCTCGCCACGCCATTAAGCAAGGCTGTGATAAACGATAGATTCCATATCTGGGGCATGCACCTCTATAATCATGTCGTCTGGAATTCTCGCTATGCCGACTAATATAGCTACGAGAAATTCTAAATCTCATAACCAAGATACGTACTTCCGAAGTCAGGTCTTTATGTTTCTGCCACGCCAGCTAATATGGCTGCGATAAACTATATGTTCCATAATCAAGCAGATGTTTTACCATCCCTGTTATTCCTGTCAACATATGTTATCAGAAAATATCGTAACCCAGGCCATAAAATTTATCTCGATAGGAAAATCAAAATCAACAACAATCCAACAAAATCAAATTCAATGATCAAGGACTGAGAGCTAACAAAACAAGGGAAAGGATTTCAAATTGAAGTTTAAATAAGATTCTCAAGGGCCATCCCAGGAATCTCTCAAGGAATCCTAACTGTGATTGAGTACCTTCAAAAATACCCTAATCCTACTGCAGGCTGTAGTGATACTCTAGTTCGAATACCATTACATAAACTCGACCTGTATGGGCCACCACTAAAAACGTGTCACGACCCGCACCCTAGAGTAAGGGCACGAGACGTGGGTACGTCCAGCCTACGCCGCAATGTCGGCGGTAGAACGCTGTCCTAGGTCACAACATCTAACAGATAAAGGTAATAAACAGTTATACTCTCCGAATGGGGGTGACATAACAGAATATATCTCAATCACAACTAAGGTAGAGTAGGATAAAGATAGATAGATAGATATCCAGAATGAAAGCACAGAATTACAATCCAGAATTCTAAGTGTCTAAAATAAATACATATCCCAAAATATCTCAGAATCGATATACAGAATCCAGAAGATAAGACATCCTAATCTAGGGAAGTATCATCAACTGCTAGTAGGTCCAAGTCACTAGTGATGTCTAATGCTGCACCAAGAGGGGTAGACACCAGAGCCTCATCATTCACTGAAAAATTTTCAACAAGTCCAGTCAGGACGGGAGCGAGTACAGTACATCTCAACAAAATCATAACATGTTATAAAATACAGACATGCTAGAGAGTAAGATACAGCATCTGAAGAAATAATATAATAAACAGGAAGACTGTAAATAAATAGCAACAATATATAGAGAACTAACAGTGTCTAGTGATTCAGAGCACAAGATGGTTATGTAAACGGCACGATGTTGTACAAGAGTAATCTACAGAGGTTGTACACGAGTAATCTACTGGATTAATTACATAACTACTTCTACTCCCCCGCCCCAATCAATACACAAGGATCCAGCTACGTTATATTATTGTACACGAAGGTCATGTAAATACATGATTATACACGATTCACACGTTTTGTACACGAATGTAACAAATACAAAGAGTACACGATGTTCCAAATAAAGTACACGAATACCTGATGTATCCGCTAAGGGGGATAACATCGCACAACCAGATCCATATAGTACTAATCCGTGTTTTCAACGTGTCAGCATCATGTAAAGTAATCTAAAGCAGAAATATAATCCTAAACAAGATATGAAATGATCAGAGAATGTACTCGCCTGTATCCTGAGAATCTGGAGAATATATACTGTCCGAGGAGTGGTGTCTGGCTCCTATTAGAACAGCACAAGTAACAACAAGTCCGAAATGGTAATAAGATGCACTACAATGCATTCTACATGAATCTAGGTCAATCTGGGCCAAAGTCAACTCTTGGTCAACTCTGGTCAACCCTAGAAGTCAACTAGGTCAACCAAGTCAAACCTAAGTCAAACTAGTCTATACTAGGCTAACAAGGCTATTCTAAGTCTAACAAGACTACACAAGTCTAATCTAGACTCTACACTACCACACAGACACTTCCATAGGCTAAGAGCCCTAGACTAGCTATTAGGCAATACCATGCCCAAACCAACCTATAACACATATCTACATGGCATATATATCTAATATATATTACACATATTGATATAGCTATTAATATAATATGGCAATACATATACCATATAAGCTACCCATGAGTATACCACACATGCATTATCTATATCCATATTAATATGATATGGTACACTCATTAGCATATAGGTATCTATAGTATATCACACATACATTTTATAGGATACATAAAAATGGAATCTCACAAACTTATAAGCATAAAGAAATAGGAATGAATGTGTTTGTGTGTGATGAGTGTCATGAGAGAATACATAGGTGTGTGAATAATACATGGTGTCAAGTGTGTGGGTGAGACACATAAACATGTGAGTGTTCATGTGTGTGTGAGTAGTGTGTAAATTAGTGAGGAAAATAGTGAATCATAGGCTAAACAGTGAGTGGGATAGTGAGGTACTTGTGTGTGTGTGTTTAGGATAGTATAAACAGTGAGAAAACAGTGAGTGATACTTGTGTTCCCAGTTTACATGTGTGTGTGGGTGACTTGTGTGTGTGTGTAACAGTGAGGTGAGGGTGAAGGTGTATGTGTAAAAGGGTGGATGGGTCAACCTGGGAACAGTGAACAACAATAGGCAAAACAGTTTACAAAATTAAAACATTATAATTTAGTGAAATGAAAAAGAAGGAACTCAGTTCAGTCGACCATAACCCAATCTCTGTTTTAACGGGAATGTGAATCAATGAAGTGATAGAAATCACAGTTCATTGAGAACACAAAAATCAGTTTTCAACTCATTTTTCAGTCCCACATTAAACATCCAGATTTCTGAACCAAAACAAAACCAATTTAACCCAATTTCATCATACACTTAGATAACATATAGGTGAACAAATTAGGGTTTAAAACCACACGAATTAACAGTGAGTAATAGATCAAATTGATGAAAAATTTTGAGTTAAAAATCTGGAACAAACAGTGAAATAATAACCGATATTAAGGTATCAGTAAATTAAGGAAAATGAAGAATTGATCAACAAAATCGAGCTAAAATACAAAAACAGTGGTTGGTAATGTATATACATATTGTGTACGTATCAAACAATATATTGGTGTCCACCCAAGTAGACACAATGTGTCCAAACTGATTAAAAACCACAAACAAAAACCTGGACACAGTGTGATGAACCAGTCATCGTGCACGTATTTACAGTGTTCGTACATACGACACGACACGACACGACACAAGCCTCGTGGTCATATCCAAGTGTCGACTAGGTCTAGGGCTAGGGATAGGACACACTAATATGTGTCCACGACACGTGCGCGTGAGATAGGACACGTGTATCAGTGCACGAAAATGACAGCACTCGGTTCAGTGCAAATTCGATGCACTGTCCCGTACGTGTCCGACACGACACATGAGGCTCTAAAATTTAGGGAGTCCCGTGTCAGCGTCAGCCCCGTGTCACATGCCAATTTTCACGTGTCGAAGAGTCGTGTCCAGTGAGCTGTGTCCCCCGTTATGCAGGGCATGCAAACTGCCTGTGCACGCGCGCGCGCAACAGTGTGTACACGTGTCTGTGTTGACTCGACACGACACGAAAATCACACAAGGACACAAGAAATACGTGAGAGACACCTAAACCTAATTTCCTATTCAAATGGATTCCTAAAAATCACTCGAAATGCCCATTGGGGCATTTCGTCAAACACTTGAATACTAGGGCTGATACGTGTCCAAACGGGACACAAAATGGACACGAAATCTAGGATTTCCTATTCCTACAGTTAGGTTAGGCCTAGGTCTCCCTAGATATGCAATAAAATCAAAATTTCATGGTGTGGAATGAAAGTTACCTATATGTATCAAAATCCTCAAAAAAGTCCACAAAGAGGTGTTCCTCTTGATAGCCAAACTTCTCCAAATTGCCCAAACTCTGAAATTATTCAATAACAGCAGCAAGAGGAATAAAATTAGAACCTATTGCAATTGGTTTGGGGGAAAAAGGAGTTGAAATGGATTTTATAGGATTTAATGAAGATGGAGACTTACCTCTTTCTAAAACTTTGTAAAATTCCTAATGGAGGCTAGCCCTAACTTTGAGGAACATTAAATAGAGAGGGGGGGAGGATCATGTGGCCAGCCATGGGCTGTTGGAATAGGGCTAGGGTTCCATGGTGTGGGCCTATGGGCTTCTAAGGCTTAAGTCATTATTCATGACTTATGAAGTCACAAGCCATTCTAGCCTAATCAATTCATAATCTCTCCAAATAAGTTCTAATGAGTTAATCATCACTAACTTAGGTCAAGCTAAGGTTACTTAACCTAACCAAGTAGTCATGACCTAGGTTAGTCTCTAGGTTAGTCTCCTAGTCAACACTAGTCAAAGTCAACTATAGGACCAAAATCAATTTTACTAAAAATCACTAAAAATCACATTAATTCTAATAAATCTAAATAATACTAACTATCACTAACCATGGTTAGCTAAGACTAGCTATGACAAATCTAGGTTAGGTCCAACCAAGTTAGGCTAATCACAAAACATGGCAATCAATTAAATAATATTAAAATCACACAATTCTTAATAATACATTACATTCCAAATAATATATATTAAATTCAATTAAATTCAAAATGACAAAAATATCCTCGAACTGGAAATGATAAATGAAACACCCTAATCACATGGCTAGACTCTAGGTTAAGTTGTCTCTAGTGTTACACTTTCAAAACACCAAAATCATAAGTCATGATTTAAAATAGTTTTAAAATGATTTAAAAATTACCAAAAATCATATCATGAGTTAAATATCATTATTAAAAGATTAAAATCACAAAATTTCAAAATTACCCTTATTTGGAAAACTGGGTGTTACAGTGCACCTGCATGCAGACTGATGGTGGTTCAGTATATCAGCATACTGGTGAATTGTGAACAAAGGAGCTACATTCTTCTGAAACGATCACTGTTCATTTAGTGAGAAAACGTTTCTTATGATGTGATCTTGCTAGTTTTACCTAGATTCATTTCATGCATATAGAGTCAGTTTACATTCTTTTGAAAACACATCTTTGAAAAGCCAACATTTCAATTCCATCTTAGCCGCTATGCCTCCCACGGGTTCAGCTCGTCGCTAACCGCTGTGACTCGCATGGGTTCAGCTCGTCGCTAGCCGCTGTGACTCTTTGGGTTCATCTCGTCGCTAACCGCTGTGACTCGTATGGGTTCAGCTCGTCGCTAGCCGCTGTGACCCTCTAGGGTTCAGCTCGTCACTAAGTGGATACCCCAATGCACATGCAATATCAAATAAAACCATCATGCATCAATCAAGCAAGTCATAAATAATTCCATCTTCTTTTCAAGCAGGAAACAATTCTCTTTCTTAGCAGACAGTGTGCGGATTCTCTTATAAGCATACTCAAGATTACTGTCTTGTTATTAGCAACAACATTCATTCAAAAGCTCAGATTCTTATTAGGCGCAAGCGAATCATAAAATAAGACTTTGTCTACTCATCCAGATTAATCGTCTTCTGTTGCAGAGCCAGCAATCCGATCTTTCTGTCTATCTAGTGCCTTTGCGGAGCGGGGCACTACATAATTACCCACCGAAAAGAAGTTTCGTCCTCGAAACTTAATGAGAAACTTACGATATCCTTAGCAGCGATAGTCCTTATACTTTGCCGTCATCAATCCATGAAATCACAATTCAGATCATGTCAAAACTCTTGTTCAATCAAGCATTTCAATCTCAATCAATCAAATCGATAAAACATATGCCAGCATCATAAAAATATTTACGGACTTATTGTATGGAACGTTCATCTCATTATGGATATTAAGTAGGCAAGAACATTTTGATCAGGAGAACATGTACAAATTCAATTGAATGAAAATTGGCCAGAGGATCGTGTTGCTCTGATACCATTCTGTCACGTCCCGATCCCGCAGAGTCCTTTCGTCATCGCTTCAGACTCTGTGAGACCGTTCGTCCCGCTAAGGAGTGATGCCGTACAAGCCTAAGTTGTTCTTGCACAAGGCCAAGACCTGAAGCAAGACAAGATAGACAAGGTTGACAATACGTAGCGGAATGTATCGCAGATAATTGAAGTAGCAGCGGACATATCTCAGAAAACATGCATGGAACACAATGGTAATAAGAAATAATTCTCTTTATTGATTTTATTTGAACAGATTACAAGCTCTCGATTCTCTATGATACAATATT
>JANAVB010018807.1:0-67500 GCA_029216955.1 Iris pallida | reverse complement strand
CTCCTCCCCTGGGGGGGGGCACCCATCGATCCCGAGCCCTCGGTGCCATCTCCCGCTCCCCGCTCTCTCGGCCTCCGTCCACCTCCGGCGGGAGCCCAGTCTTTCCTCTCCCCTGTGTCAGCCATCCCGTCCCAGCTTCCCCTCTCTTCCTCCAGCGGCGGCATGGCCTCCGCATACCCCCCCCCCCGTCGCTCCGCACGGGAGGCCCACCCCGGCCCTCTCCTCCCCCTCCACCTTCGGCCCCGAGCACCCCAATCCCCTGAGCGATCCCCCGCTCTCCCGTTTCGCCCCTTCGGGTCTTGCTTCCTCCGGTCCGACCTATCCCTCCTACGCTGCCATGCTTCGTCCGGACCTCCTTCCCTCGAAGGGCGCTATCCTTACAGATGTCCAACTGCCAGACATTGAATATTCGCAAGAGTCTTCAACCCCCGTCATTCCCTTTTCCGACATGGAACTATCGTCGCTGTCAACGGCCTTTCCACACACATTCATCCTTAAATTCTCCACCGGATGCCCCAAACTTCCCAGGGTGCAGGAAGCGATCGCCAAATGGAATCTCTCGACCGACTACCGAGTGGCCCCCCTCGACCCCAGACACATTCTCCTTCACCTATCTTCGGATCGCGATCACAGGACCGTGTGGTCCAAGGGAACTTGCAAGATTGACACCCACCAGATGAAGATTATCAAATGGTCACCAGAATTAAACCCCAAAGAAGACTCAGCCACGGTTGCAGATTGGGTTACCCTTCCCAACCTTCCCCTCATCTGCTTTGTTCCCGCGGCGCTAAAGCGCATCGCCAACTCCTTCGGGACGTACGTGGCTTCGGCTCCCGAGACCAGTAACCTCACCAAAGCCCACTACGCCAAAATCTGCGTTGAACTAGACCTCACCTCCGAACCACCCAACTTCATCAACATCGAGCTTGGCAATCATACCCACACCCAACAAATCCTCTACGATAACCACGTACTGTTCTGCAACCACTGCCACCTAAGGGATCACATTCCCAATAACTGTCACCGCCTGCATCCAGAGCTTAAAAAGAAGCCATCCAGGAAAGACTACGACCTACCGGTCGGGAAGTCCCCCAAGTCGCCCATTCTCCCCCTTCCAAACACCCATATTCGATTCGATCCCAGTAACGGAGAACCAGCCTCCAGCGAAGCGCCGAGCAGGGCCTTGATCCCCTTCACTCTCCAACACATAGAGACCTCCAACCAATTCGCCATTCTCGATTCAGAGGACCCGGACCCAGGCTTCTCTCAAGACGGCTCCAGCACCCCTGACCTGCCACCCTCCTCCCCCATCTCCTCGCGCGTGGAGGACGCCACTGAAGCTGGCTACGCAGATCAACGACAACTCCTCTCTGGTCAGGAGGCCGCCCCCCTGGCCCCTCCCCCTTCCAATGGAACTCATCAATCCCCCAGCACGATCCCAGTCGAAGAAGTCCTAGCCATCCTTGGACCTGACCAAGTGAGGAGAGGCCTCCAAGTGCTAGCAGCAGGAGCCCCCCTCCAGCAACTGCTGACCGAGAGCGCGCACGACTCCCTTGCCATCCCCCCGGAGGAGACAACAGTCGACACAGTTGGCAATCTAATAGGACTTCCCTCCGGCTTGCATGAGTGTCACAACTACAACCCGCCCACAACATCGAACGCCAACCCGGTTGACTCCCTACGGAGCAAATCAGGATCCGACAAGACCGCCACCATCCAAACTAGATCCGCCGCAAGGCGGAACAAAAAAACATCCCCACAATCTCTAAATGCTTAACGTCCTATCCTGGAACGTTCGAGGTCTGGCCAATAAACCAACATTACGAAGAATTACCAGTCTTCATAAAATTCACAAGATTGACATCTTCATCATCATCGAACCCAAAATCCCTTCCAAACGTCTCAAATCTACTCAGTTGGCTCTGGGCCTCCCTACGGCTATTGCTGGCAGACACGACATCTGGATTCTCGGGACGAAGGAGGTTAATCTCGACATCATCCAGGACACCCAACAAGCCCTCTCTTGCTGGGTATCTCACCCCACCCTTCCAGAGCGGGCCATCCTTTCAGCGGTCCACGGTAGCTGTGTCATCGCAGAACGAAAACACCTATGGAACGACCTTCTCGACACCTACCTCCTCAACACCAACACCCCCTGGCTTTGCATAGGGGACTTCAACGCCATCACCTGCAGAGATGAGAAGATTGGAGGTTGCCCTATGCCTCTATCAGCTATGCAAGACTTCAACAAGTTCATTTTCAAGGCTCACCTTACCCCTCTTCAGTTCAAAGGCAGTGAATTCACATGGTGTAACATGCAGGACGGCGACCGCCGACAATACTCCCGTCTGGACAGAGCCCTCACCAACGCGTGTTGGCACGGTATGAGAATCAGCTCCACCCTGACCCACCTCAACTCTACCGAATCCGACCACGCCCCTATCCTGGTGGAAATCAAAAACAGATCCAACCCTTCCAAAAAGAACTTCCAATTCTTTGACTTTTGGACCGACCACCCGCAATTCTTGAGCATCGTGGCAGAGGCGTAGAATAGTCAGGACTCCCCTCATCCTCTCACTCGGGTCAGCATCAACCTCAAATCCACCAGAAAAGCTCTTTCCAATTGGAGCAAACAAGCATTCGGGGACATCTTCCAAGCGATTCGCGTCGTAGAGGACGATGTCACCCGAGCTGAAGCTTTATTCCTCTCCGACCGATCTCCGGCGGTGAGGAGTGCCTTGAACCTAACCAAGGCAATACTCAAATACAGGCTCAAAGTTGAGACCGACTTCTGGAAGCAGAAAGCCAGACTGAAATGGGACAGCGACGGGGATAAAAACTCTAAATATTTCCACGCCTGCGTCAACGGCAAAAGAAACAAACTTTTGATTCATCATATCACCGACGATCAAGGCATCATCAGATCAGACCACAAGGGGATCCAAGAGGTGGCCGCAGATTTCTATACCAAATTATTCTCCAAGGAGATGATCCTCAAAGACAACTCATTCCTTGACCAAATCCCCACCATCATTAACGACTTCGACAATGCTATGCTGGAACGCCCTCTGTCCGAACAGGAAGTGAAAGACGCGGTTTGGGCTTTGAACGCGCATAGCGCCCCCGGTCCAGATGGCTTTTCGGGCACTTTCTTTCGTACCTGCTGGGATATTATCAAGCAGGACATCACCGCAGCGGCGATCGCCTTCCTCGAAGGAGCTCCTTACCCTAAAGCTATCTCCAGCGCCAATCTCATCCTCATTCTGAAGAAAGATAACCCCAACTCCTTTCGCGACTTCCGACCCATCAGTCTTTGTACATTCACCAACAAAATTATCTCTAAGATCATCACATCCAGAATGACCGAAACTATCCCCAAAATCATCTCGGAAGAGCAAAGCGGATTCGTTCGCGGTAGAGACATCCAAGACAACATCATGCTGGCCCAGGAACTTATCACCTGCATAAAATTTCCGGCAAGAGGGGGCAACATCGCCATCAAAATTGACATAGAAAAAGCATACGACAGACTAGATTGGCAATTCATGATCTGGGTCTTTAGAGCATTCGGTTTCTCCGAGAATTGGACCAACATCGTGTGGAGATCTATCAGCAACTCATGGTTCTCTACAGTCATCAACGGCCAATCTGAGGGATTTTTCAAATCTAGCCGAGGAGTCAGACAGGGCGATCCCTTTTTGTCCACGATCTTCATCATTGCAGCCGACGCCCTGAGCAGAAACCTCAACAACATGGTTAACACCCCCAACTTCCAGCAATACCACACTGCCAGCGGCTGCCCCACCATCACCCACCTGGTTTTTGCCGACGATCTTCTCATCCGGGGACGTCGGATCAATGGAGGTGGTTCACAACACCCTGGCGTGGTACTCCAGATGCTCCGGCCAGAAGATCAACCTATCCAAGAGTACCATCTACTCCCACTACAGCATCAAAATCGAGAACGCGACCAGACTCACCAACCTCACCTCCATTGCGGTGGCTCACCCTCCTTTCAACTATCTCGGCGCCTCCCTGGCGTACGGGAAATCAAACGCCAGCATCTACGAGAACTTGATCACCAAAATCAGGAACAAGATCGAAGGATGACATAACGCAACCCTATCCCCAGGCGGGAAAATTATCCTCATCAAACATGTACTCAACTCCGTCCCCATCCACACCCTAGCGGCCTGCTCTCCGACCAGGAAGGTTATCATGTCTATTGAACAGATCTTTTGCAACTTCTTCTGGGGGCACAACAAGGGGCTAGACAAACACCACTGGGCCAGCTGGGACACTATGGCATCCCCTACTGCTAATGGCGGGCTTGGATTCACCAAACTCGATCACATCGTCAAAGCTTTTTCAATGAAACTGTGGTGGAAACTCCGCACTAGTAATAATCTGTGGACCAAGTTTATGAAGGCCAGGTACTTCAGACACATCCATCCAGCGACAGCCACAGCTAACAGCAGATCCTCCGCGGCTTTGCGTCGTATTTTACGTGGCCGGGAACTGGCCGAGCCCGCGATCAGACTACATCTGGGCACTGGCGAGTCCAACCCTTTTCTGGAAAGGTGGATAGGTGACAGCCTTATCCCGAACATTACCGAGTCCCCTAGAAATAGTAAGATCAAAGACCTGTGGAATCCCACTATTAATGATTGGAATTGGGACAGAATCCGAGACTGGTCAGGCAACGAAACGGTGGACAGCATTCGCCAGCACGGTCTTACCATCGGAATCGATGCTGACCAGCTGAGGTGGTCGCTAGCAGCTTCTGGAGCTTTCTCTGTACGATCGGCCAGACTCTCGATCCAAGATAACGGCCTTGACCTTTTCATTGCGCGTTATTGGCACTCTTGCATCCCTAAGAAATGGTCATTCCTCCTGTGGAAAGTTATGAGAAAGAAACTTTCCACTGACGACACCCTTAAATCCATCGGTTTTAGCCTGGCGTCTGCTTATAACTATTGCACCGAGCGTCAGATGGAGACTATCGATCACATCTTCAGGGAGGGAAGCCTCTCCGACAAAATCTGGAGCACCCTCAATCACAACCACAACACCTCTCCAGACGACGGGCGCTTTATCGATCTTCTGGCTCACTGGGGCGCCGCTTCCCACGGCCACCAGATCGTTGCAGCGGCCGCCACCTGGGCCATCTGGAAAAATCACAACAAAGCGAGATACGAGGGTCACCAATACTCTGCCGACCAGCTGATCCGGGAAATTCACCGACAATGTCGCAAACGGAGCTCCCTGTGCTCCCACAGATCTCCGACTTTCGGGCAACCGTTCTCCTCTTAGTTTTGACGGTCACGCCCGGCCTTCTCCTCCTGTCTTTCCTTTTGGTATACTTTTGTCTTGTATACGTGTCAGGCTTCTTTTTGAGCCTTAAATTTTAATAAAAGGGGGTTTCTTTAAAATATATATATATATATATATACATACATAAAAAAAATATATACATACAAACATACATACACACATACATACATACATATATTATCTCGGCGTGGCTCACCCTCCTAAACCTTTCCCTAGTCTGCTTCGCTTCCGCAGCTCTCAAGAGAATCGCGAGCTCTTTCGGATCTCTGGTGGCCATCGCAGAAGAAACCCGCACCTTATCCAAAGGCAACTACGCGAAGATATGCGTGGAACTGGACCTGTCTTCAGACCCCCCCAATCAGATTTAGATCGACCTTGGGGGACTGTCACACTTCCAAAATCTAGAGTACGACAACAACATAATCTTCTGTAGGCACTGCCAGTCCAGAGGACACCTCACTAGGCATTGTTTCAAAGCTCACCTAGAGCTTCAGAAGAAAACCCCCCACAAGCAGTACTCCCGGAAGACGACCCAAATTATTTACACATCCTCCATTCTCCCCATCCCTAATTTCTACTCCTATTTTGTTGAGAGCGATAGTTCCCCTAGCCCCCGATCTCCTTCGGAGAAGGCTACCGCCCCCTATGATCCCTCGGGTATCCTTCTCAACAACCAGTTCGACATCCTCACCATCATCCCAGCTGAGACTCTACGGAAGCATCCCCAACCAAGCCCGACCTCTCCCGAGGTGAACAAGAAGGCCACTGACCCACATCAGACAAACGACACTTCCCCGAGCGGCGAAGGAGAATATCAGATGGCTTTAATCATCCATTCCGATCCCCCCGTTGGATCCTCTCTTACCCCTGGAAGAGATTTCGAGATCGACCCAGCGATGCCGAGTATAGTCCCGGCTGATAGACTTCAGCAAGCCTTAGAAGCAGGCTTTCTAGACCCCGACAATCCTCTCTGTGCTCTTGCCGAGATAGAAAAAGATGATGTCTCCCTCCCAAAGGTGGGCAGAGGACACTCCGCTCGTGGCTCGTCAGACTCGGCGGATGACGTTACCGGAACACCTCAGTGTGCCTCCAAAATCCCCTTCAACAAGAAGAAAAAACTAGAGCCTACGGCCATGACCACTCGGTCAGCCACTAAGCTCAACACCCACCCCATCCACAAACAACCAATGCCTAACATCCGGTCATGGAATGTTAGAGGGCTGGCCAATAAACCTACCTTGAGGAGACTAATTAGCCTCAAGAAAATCTATCGAATCGACCTTCTGATCATCATTGAACACAAAATCCCCCAAAGGAGATTCAAATCCATTCAACTCCAACTCGATTTTGCATCCGCGGTTGCCGGATGCCATAACGTTTGGATCATGTTCACCGCCGATTGCATAATTGGCATCGTGAACGACTACGATCGGGCGCTTTCCTGCTAGGTTGAGCACCTTTCCCTCAAGTCCAGAGTGCTTATCTCTGCTGTTCACGGTAGCTGAAACTACCCGAGCATAAGAACCTCTAGGGTACCCTCATGGACACCTACCAACTCCTCAACAATCTTCCGTGGATCTGCCTTGGAGACTTCAACACAATCTCGCTTCGAGAGGAGAAATCGGGGGGTCGCCCTCCCCCCACAGCCGACGATGAACGACTTCAACACTTTCATCTTCAACGCCCACTTGTCCCTCCTGCAGTTCACCAACAATGCTTTCACCTAGTGTAACATGCAAGAGGGCGCCCGCAAACAATACTCCCGTCCGGATCGAGTGCTGGTTGACAACCGGTGGGCCGACTTAGATCTCATCACTAATCTCTCTTACCTTAACACCACAGAATCGGACCATTCCCCTCTCCTGATGGAGATCAGCAGCAACTCCACCCAGATCAAAAAACCTTTCTGCTTCCTGAACTTCTGGAGACATCACCCCAATTTTAGAAACACCGTGGCCTCCGCGTGGAGATCTATCAACAACCCAGACCCCGTCATCCTCATCGCAGTCAAGCTCAAAGCCACCAAGGGCGGTTATCGGCTTGGAGAAGACTCGCTTTTGGTAATATTTTCCAAGCTATCAAGATAGCTGAAGATGACGTCACTGTTTCACTTAACAAAATGCCTAAAAATTGGCTTTTGAAAGAAAACAAAAAAAGTACAGAAAGTACAAATTGTTCTGGGAAGTATTGCTATGGAAGTCTGATCTGAGAGCGATCACTTTGTTCCTTGGACCATACGATGATGATGAAGAAAACTGCTTGAAGAAGATGAACAATCAGGAAGAACTAAGTCACCGGAAAGGTATCGAGCAACGGCATTGATGGCACAGTCAGATGCTTTCTTGCTTTGCTTCACCCTGTTCTTGAGAAAAAGTTAAAAAATGCTTCTGGGAATATCACTCAGGAAGTATGAGTTTTCTCAGAATTTCCTCTCCTGTCTCTCTGTTGATCTCTTGATCCTGTCTATGTGAAAATAAGTCTATTTATAGACTTGACCCTTTGTGCGTAAAAAGCCACAAAATCGGGTCTCTACGCTAGTAACTGTAACGACCCGCTCTGCCCTAGCGGAACGCCTGTAAAACCCCTATTTTTTAATTATTTGTTTTTTTATTTTTATTTGATTGGACTTAAAATGAATTTATACAATTTATGATTTTATTTATATTCTTTTTTTGATGACCCGGTTTGGCCAATTCAGCCCGAACAGGGCCTGAACAAAATTTAAGCCCATGTGAGCATGTGGGGTGACCAAGATGGCCATGTAGGAACATTTCATGTGTGTACAAATATTTTTAAATAATTTTGAGACTTGTTGAATATTTATTGACTTTTGGTACAAAATTTATATTTTTTTAATAAAATAATGTTTTACAAGATGGTATAATTTTCTGGACCCACACATGGGTGAGCGGTAAAGTTCACCCATTGGGACGATTATTATTATTTTATTATAATTTAAGTTATTTCATGGAGATTAAAATATGTTCATTCTATTTAGATATTATTATTATTATTATTATTATTATTATTATTATTATTGAGATTGATTTATTGTAAGATGAATTTATATATATATATATATGTAGATATATTTAAATATATTTGGATATGTGATATTTAAAGTGTCATTTGTATTTAAATGATTTTTGGATATATATGGTTATATAAATAAAAGATTTGATTTGAAATGAAAAAGAATAAGTAAAAGAAAAAGGAAAAGAAAAGAAAAAAAAGAAAAAGAAAAAAAAAACTAAACCCACCCACTTAAGTGGGCGCCTCCCCCCCATCCATGCACAGCAATAGCAACCCGTGGAAAGGCTTTAGGGGGTATTGGTAATAATATTATATTAGGTTTTTTAACCAACTTGATATAGGTATAACTCTTTCTACAAGCCTCAAAACCCTAAACTTCCAAAACGAAAGTTGGGGCTGAACATACCCTCTTCGCCTATGAGTTCGTTTCACCAGCAACGGAGTTGTGTGCACGACGAACGGAGCATCGAAAGTCAGCCCCGCGTCACCCACGGAGCAGTTTTCCCACTCAAGGTACTCTACTTCCCTACGACGTAACTTTTTGCTCGTAACTCTGATTTTCGATCCATAAAATGTTCTGGAAAGTAGACTTGACCCTCTTCGAGATCCCCTAGATGGATTTTGACATGGCCATCCAACTTGCTCGAAAAATCGAGACGAAGTTGGAGAAAAACCCATTTATCTGAATATTAAAAACTGTTTTGAAACACCAACTTGTCGGCCACTTTTCTTGCTGTCCATTAAGCTTCCGTAAAAACTAATTGAAGGCAGTCAAAGACAACCTAACCGAGATTGTAACGCACCTTTTGGATTCACTTTTCATCTAGTATGTAGAAAGTTACACGTTGTTAAAATTTTCCGAAAAACTGTAAATTCTGTTTTCAAAAAGTTGAGAAACACCCCGATACGGCGTCTGTCCCGACAAACCGGGCGACGTGGTTGTACACTATACGCATCAAAAGGCGCGTATGGATGTTGTCGACGTGTGGGAACTGACGGAACACGATTTCGTTGCATGTGCGCGACGAAATTAGTACGTATCCGTCGGGATACCCCGTATCGACCCTTTGCAAAATAATTCACAATTTTGTGCACACTCATCACATCGCAATGAAACTTGTGCCATTGGACTCGAAATATTTTTCTGGTCCTGTATGCCAAGTTTGGTCCGATTCTGGGACTGTTGATCGGGACGCTATTTTGGCGGACCCACAATCCCACTCACCGGGTGATTTTGTGCACAGCCCACCGGAATCCAAAATTGGACATACCGTTGGGTTCGTCTCCTCAAAACAAATCCGTATACATGTAGTTTGACGACTTTAGAGACCGTAGATTTTGGCACACATTTCGGTGCAAAGCGGGTCCAATGGCGGACATCGTTTTGACCCGAAATTATGATTTTGCCCCTGTTCCAGAATTTAACTTTTTGACAGGCGTTTCCTAGGAATATCTTTTATACCAAACTCGTTCGTGATGTTTGTTTCAGCATCCGGAGCTTCTTGTGGATTTTGACTTTCGTGTTGACAATTCTGATTGTTGGATTTTGCTGCTTCTCGCACCACCCACAGGCAAGATGCCTTGCCATTATACTGTTTATTTTTAGTTGCATTTTATTATATATCACTGTTCATTTATTTTTCGTTCTTGATTTACTGCCTGCTCAGTTGTCACGCCCCAGAACCAGAATACTGGAGAGCGGGGGCAGACATAGCCAGCTACGTATAATGAAATGGAATCCACGTCACTATACGGTCACGGCTGTCTAGATATATGAGGGTTTAACTACAATCCATCAGTCTCCTATGGTCAAGAATAAACCTATTGTCTCAATCACAAGCAAGTAGTAACAGTCACAAGATATTAGAGCATCAATATACAATAGTAAGGCGTCCCATACATTACATATTGGATGATCATGAAGCTAGTCGTACAAAATGTCAGGACTAGAAAGAGTTTTTAGTCAATACATGATCAACCCTAGGATTTGTCAATCATGTTACAGCCCGTAGGCAGACAGTAAATAAAGGTGCAATACGAGCTAACACGTGCTCGCCGGCTAAACGTCTCAAAAGAATAATTTTACAAACATGGTGGGAGGACAAAAGAAACCCACTCGTTGCCCTGGTTACGCCTGGTGGTTACCATCAGGCTGGAAGACAGGTGGATCCTCTGGTGCTGCTCCGATATCTGGCCACACAAAACCAGCTGGGTCAGACCCCAGAAGAGCAAGTGCCACAAGGAGGCTTCACTTAGGAACTAAAACCAGCATATCACAATAGAATATTAAAGATAATAAATAAAGAACTGATAATAATAGAGATAACAACAGTAAACTGAGTACGAAGAAACTATTCAAGTAGCCAGGTCACAACCCTTAAACCAAACAAGGACCGGGGTTGCAGTCGTTCACCTGAATAGAAACCCGTCTCAAATACTATTGGTACAGTGAAGACAATAAACGAAGAGAGGACACAGAACTGCTCCGGGAGCCAGGTTACAACCCTTAAACCAAACAAGGACCGGGGTTGTAACCCTTCGCCTGAACAGAACTGGACCCCTGATCTTTATTGCTATGGCCAGTATAAATAATCATGGTATTAAGGTAAGGTAAAACATGACGAACATGGCATGGGGATTGCAATAAGACAATAAACGAAGAGAGGACACAGAACTGCTCCGGGAGCCAGGTTACAACCCTTAAACCAAACAAGGACCGGGGTTGTAACCCTTCGCCTGAACAGAACTGGACCCCTGATCGTTATTGTTAATGCGAGCATCAATAATCATGTCATGTCACAATCTTGCACAGGATCAGGATAAGACTAAGCTGGAATAAACTACATCCAATCAATCACGGCCAATCAAGAGTACGGCTTGATACTTTTAACTAAATAGGGTTATCACAGGCCTAGTTACTAGCAAGATGTAATGAGATTATCCCAACAGCCACAAGCCCTGCAGACCATCCGGTTATCCAGGTCGAATGTCCGTTTAGGAAGAATACAACACATGACTGTGTGCTGAAAATGTGTCCTACTCGTCGGTAGGCTACAAGTCCACTGAATACGTCCAGATAACGGGATTGCCTGTAGCTGGGAATCTCTTCATGACTACTGAATTATTCTAGTTAATTATCCTTAGTCAATTTCAGTAGGTACTCCTGACTGTGGAACCCAGGGGTCCCCATCCTAGACATGATGAAACACAGTACTAGTTTATTTGTACAAACATAATCGCCCACGGTGTCCAAGTGTTTCATACTTGTCATGTCAGGCTAGCTGTCGTAACAGCATGTCGAGATATATCATGTCAGTTTACTTGTCAAGAGTGCGCCACAGCGGGCCACTATCGTGTTCTATTCTTACAATATCATGAATGAGAGAAACTTGCATAAAATAACTAGTGACATATTCTTGATGGCAAAAAAAGATCTACAACATCCACGTTGGGAGTTGGGAGACGTTCGAGCCACAATTCAGTCAATTAGGACATATAACAGTTAGAAATAGTCAAAATAGGCATCATGCGGCCTATTCAGCGACACCATATGCGGCTACTGCGACATGCGCCCCATGCGGATCATCCGCGACACTATATGCGCCTACTGCGACATGCGGCTCATGCGGCATCATAAGCGCCTACTGCGACATGCGGCTCATGCGGCTCAACTGCGACATCATATGCGCCTACTACGACATGCGCCTCATGCGGCTCAACTGCGACATCATATGCGCCTACTGCGACATGCGCCTCATGCGGCTCAACTGCGACATCATATGCGCCTACTGTGACATGCGGCTTATGCGGCTCAACTGCGACATCATATGCGCCTACTGCGACATGCGACTCATGCGGCTCAACTGCGACATCATATGTGCCTACTGCGACATACGGCTCAACTGCGACATCATATGCGCCTATTGCGACATGCGCCTCATGCGGCTCAACTGCGACATCATATTGCCTACTGCGACATGCGGCTCATGCGGCTCAACTGCGACATCATATGCGCCTACTACCACATGCGGCTCAACTGCGACATCATATGCGTCTACTGCGACATGCGGCTCATGCGGCTCAACTGCGACATCATATGCGCCTACTGCGACATGCGTCTCATGCGGCTCAACTGCGACATCATATGCACCTACTGCGACATGCAGTTCATGCTGCAGATGAACATAGGAATGACCAAAAATTGCTTTTGGCCATAACTTCCTCATCCGAAGTCGAAATCAAGCGAAACAAAAGCCAAAACCGCATGAAATTGAATTCTCTACAACATAGAAACACTAGTTTTCGAAAATAACCAAGTTTTAGAGATCAAAACTAAGAAAAACCGAAAAGTTACAAACTTAGATCTACAAGAATCCATCCATCAAATCCAAAAATGTCAAGTTCTAAAGAGGCTTAGAATCAAGTAAGGAAGAGAATGGAACAATAAAACTTGAGATCCATCATAAAGCAAGTTTGCACTTGCCTAGCTCTCTTTCCTGGTAGGTGGAAGAGTAAATGGTGGAGAAGAAGAAGTGAAGGAGAAGAATAATTGAAGAGAGAGAGAGTTAGGTGAAAATATAAATGAGGGTGGTGGTGGTAGGTGGGGGTTTTCTTTTGGTTCATGATGAACCCATAAGCAAACCAAACCAAGCTAAGCCATATCCAATGACATGCCAAAATAACCATACAGGAAAAATACGCAATACGAGTCAAGAATACGTACACGTATACCAAGATACGTAATACGAACTACAGACATTACAACTCTACCCACCTTAAAAGAATTCCGTCCTCGAAATTTAATTAAGAGGCTAGAGGGATAAGAACAAGCTATATTATTCATAGGCAAGCTATACTAATCAAACAATCAAGTAATTATTCATGCAAGCAAGGAATCGAAGGCATAAGGCATAAGAAAGATATTATACCTCACGAGTCAAATAGGTCGGGATATCGCGATCGAATATCATCCTCATGCTCCCACGTCGACTCACCCAAAGAGTGATGACCCCAAGCAACACGGACTAAACTAATAGTCTTGTTCTTGAGTATCTTCTCTCTCCGGTCCAATATAGACACGGGCCTCTCCTCATACGAAAGGTTGGTACTAACAACCAATTCCGAATGATCCAGGATGTGGCTCGGGTCCGAGATATACCGTCGCAGTTTGGATACATGGAACACGTCATGCACCTCACGTAGCGACGGCGGTAGAGCGAGACGATAGGACACATCACCTACTCGCTCCAGAATATCGAACGGCCCTATATACCTAGGACTAAGCTTTCCTCGTACGCCGAAACGAATGATGCCGCGGTTAGGCGAAATCCTCAGGAATACATAGTCGCCGACTGAAAATTCAAGGGGTCGCTGATGGAAATCGGCCCAATGACGCTGGCGATCTTGGACAACTCGAAGATGATCTCTGACTCTCCTGACCACTTCATCGATCTGAGCAATCATTTTCGGACCAAGCATCTGTCTCTCTCTAACATCATCCCAGGCTAGCTGGGATCGACACTTCCTACCATACAGTGCCTCGAACGGTGCCATCTGGATACTGGCCTGGAAACTGTTATTGTACGAGAACTCCACCAGGTGCATGTGATCTTCCCACGAACCATCGAAGTCGAGTGTACATGACCGTAACATATCTTCGAGAGTCTGGATCGTACGTTCCGACTGGCCATCTGTCTGCGGGTGATAAGCTGAACTGAACTGGAGGTGAGTTCCTAAACTTTCTTGCAAGCTACGCCAAAAGTGCGACGTAAGTCTTGAATCTCTGTCTGAAGTGATACTGACTGGTACACCGTACAACCTGACAATCTGCCGGAGATACATCTCCGCTAGCTGAGCCGTCGACTGACCAACTCTGAACGGGAGAAAGTGAGCCACCTTCGTGAGCCTGTCTATGACAACCCAAATAGCATCTCTGCCAGCCGGGGATCTGGGTAATCCCGTCACAAAATCTATGGTTATATGCTTCCACTTCCACTCGAGAATCGGCAATGGTTGAAGTAGTCCAACTGGTCTCTGATGTTCAGCCTTAACTTGCTGGCAGACTAGACAACGAGAGACAAACCGGACTATCTCCCTCTTCATGCCATTCCACTAAAAGTGTTGACGAATATCACGGAACATCTTCGTACCACCGGGATGAATGGAATACTGCGAACTGTGAGCCTCCATCATGATCTCCTGTCTAATATCTCCACTGGGTACACAAAGACGCTTACCACGTCGAAGTGTACCATCTTCATGAATGCATAACTCTGATCTTCATCCTGCCTCACACTCTGTTCTGAGTCGCTGAAGCTTGGAATCTACTGACTGCGCCATCCGGATCCTCTCGACTATAGTGGACTGAACTTGCATGCTGGCTATCAATGCCACACTGGAAGGGATGACAACTTCTATACCCATCTTCTGAAGATCGGCTAACAGTTCTGGTTGTGCTATCAGGAAATAAACTCCGGCTCTCCTGCTCAATGCATCTGCAACAACGTTGGCCTTCCCTGGGTGATACTGCAGGTTGACATCATAATCCACAAGTAGCTCTAGCCATCTCCTCTGACGCATGTTGAGATCCTTCTGGGTGAAAACATACTTCAGGCTCTTGTGGTCGGTGAAAATTTCTACCCTATCTCCGTATAGGTAGTGCCTCCACAACTTAAGTGCAAACACTACTGCTGCCAGCTCCAAGTCATGGGTTAGATAATTCCTCTCATGATCACGAAGTTGTCGTGACGCATAAGCTATTACCTTCCCATGCTGCATCAGAACACATCCTAAACCTCTGCCCGAAGTATCACAATACACTGAGAATCCTCCGGTTCCATCTGGAAGTGTAAGAATGGGTACCGTCATCAAGCCTCGCTTCAACTTCTCAAAAGAATCCTGGCACTCTGCTGTCCAATCAAAACTAAAAAAAACCGAAAAGTTACAAACTTAGATCTACAAGAATCCATCCATCAAATCCAAAAATGTCAAGTTCTAAAGAGGCTTAAAATCAAGTAAGGAAGAGAATGGAACAATAAAACTTGAGATCCATCATGAAGCACATTTGCACTTGCCTAGCTCTCTTTTCTGGTAGGTAGAAGAGTAAATGGTGGAGAAGAAGAAGTGAAGGAGAAGAATAATTGAAGAGAGAGAGAGTTAGGTGGAAATATAAATAAGGGTGGTGGTGGTAGGTGGGGGTTTTCTTTTGGTTCATGATGAACCCATAAGCAAACCAAACCAAGCTAAGCCGAACCAAGCTAAGCCATATCCAATGACATGCCAAAGTAACCATGCAAGAAAAATATACAATACGAGTCAAGAATACGTACACGTATACCAAGATACGTAATACGAACTACATGCATTACATCAGTGATATTAGATGTACCTTGATATTTATCCCTTGATTGCATATGAACCTAGAGTTAAGAGACTACCGTGGTAGTGTATTGCATATACCATGACACAGTTGTACCACGAGGATGTGTGAGATGAGTAGCATGTAGAGGTTCTTGCGGGTGGGCTGATCTCCCATGCACATGCGTTAGGGCTAACTGCTAATAGAGGCGTGTTAGGAGACTTAGCAGTTAGTAGAGGTACATGGTCGTGGATGCGACTTGACAGGTACATTGGGTGGGGAGAACATTACCTGACGTATGGGCTTCTATGCACTTCCATTATCACCTGTGCGCTCCGCCGGAGACGCAGGCTCCAGGTGCCCTCTGACGTTATCCAGAGCGTTATGGACGTAGCACCTTGCACATGATGCCCTCTGACGATCTTCGGACGTTACGGACGTAGGCCTTTGGTGCCCTATATGGGGACTATGCCGATCCCATTTACAGCCAGGGCTCATGCGTCGAAGGATTGTTTCTCAAATTGCATGTTCACTTTAGTATGGATAGATTACCTTATTGTGTCTTGCCACTTTCTTTGATTGTGGCATATTTTATATTCAGTATTTATATGGCATGTTTATTGTATCTTGTTACGTCCCTCTGAGGACCTGGTTATCTCTCCAGGTGTGTGCTTCTGTGATTTTGCAGGTGTTCTAGCCAAGGCCGTGATCTTCTCTATTCTTTCGAAGATGATTGCGCTTGGTTCGTCTCATTATTTTATTGATCACTTCTTGTACAATTTATTTGAGATAGTTGGTAGTAGACTTTGTCTCCGCCTAACGATTATATACATGACAAATTCAAAGTTGCTTTTATATCATTTATTTATCTAGTGGATGAGATTTAGTTATTATGGTTCTACTGCATTTTACAGCTTATGTATACATACGAGTTTCCATATATTGGAGTATACTTTATATGTATGCAGCTGGCATGGATACGTACCTAGTCCTAAGTATTTTGGGACTGGGGCGTTACATATTTTTGTGGTGGCCCATGCAGGTCAAATTTGTCACTTCGGTTACGTTACTATACCGATGTGAACCTGCAACATAGGATTAGAATCTAGGAATCTCATCCATACAGCTTGACCCCTTCCGTTGGCTTCATATTTTGAACTCTCGATCGACCTCCTTGAATTGCATCTTGCTTGATTCCTTTCTACCGTCGATTCTTATTTTCATGCCTAGTGTCAACTAGGAAGATGACTACACTAGTATATGCTCATAGGTCAAACACACGGCTAAAATGGTCATATTGGCAATTGGAATACATTCAAGACTCTAATTGAGTTAAAAGGTTTTTCTTTTTAGTGTGATTAATGATTAGTAATTGGTAAAGTAGAATATTACCACGAAAAGTTTTAACCTTGAGATTTCTAAATAGAGACACCGGAGGATTTATAGAATTTCATACTTGGTTTAAAAAATTGATTGATTTTCAAGATTTGATATTTATAAATTATTGGATTATAGTTATACATCATTGCACAAGTATAATATTGATTTGCTTTTCGAGTTGTGATATTTATGAGTTTTGGGTGATAGATATACATCTTTGAACAAATATAAATTTATTTAATTTTCGAGTTTTGATGTTTGTGATTTATTGGATTATGGTTATACACCTTTGAACAGTTATAAATTTGGTTTGAAAATGATCTTAGCTTTTAAAAATGGCTATCGAAATTATTTAAAATTGAGTTGTACAACTTGCGATTTTCGTGTTTAGTAAATTTTGAATTTTAAGTGGAAGTAATGACGGTGAATTTGAAAGTTATGAAAACAATTTTGAGAAATTTTTTTTTTAAATGGTGTCTTATGATTGAGGATTTACAAATCTATTTAGATTTTTGGTAAAAAGATTTTGACTGATAAGATTATTTGAATCAAAAGTTTAATGTGGGATTGCTAATATTAAAACTTTTTGAAGAATTTCGAATGATGTGATGGGAAGTTATTTTGATTAATTACAGGAAGTTACCATTTAAAAGTTTTGATTTTGTTGGAATAACCTAGCATGAATAGAAGTTAAAATTTATGAGAGAATGGAGCTTAAATTTTTTTATTACTGCTTTTAAATGCTAAGAGTTTTATTATGAGTTATTTGAAAATTTTAGAGTGCTAAATTTTTTATTGATTGTGAAATCTTTATGGATTCGTAGATTATGAACTCTTGCATTAAATAGTTGAGTTTAAACGTTAATTTTGGAAAATGTTAGTAGTAACGTGATAAAAAAAATTTTGCTTTGAGATTTATGAGAGTGATTTAAAAATTTTTATGATAAATTTGAACGGCTTAGAGTGAATACAAATTTTGGTGGTTTATTTTTGAAAGTTTATTTTTGAAACTTTTTGGAGGAAACTTGAGTTTAATTTTAATGGTAGGCCCCAAGATAACCCTACTGAGTATTCCACACTAATTGCCATGTCACCCATGACCATGATAGTAGTATATACACAAGTGTTGTTAGTCATCTACCCCGATATGTGACTGTATTTCCACCTCGGCTTACTCGACCTTCATTCAATTCTAGATCTTTTAATTGCGAACTTCTAACCCACTTGCAGTTTGAATAATGATTTAATGGTTCCTTAACTGTATTCATCTACGAGACTATCTTCTCTCCGGAATTATGTTCCTAAATTATTTTTATGAATTCTTTAATTAATTTTATTTCATGCTTTAACTTAATCTTCTTTATTTTGTGCATTAATTATCATATCGTGAACTCCCACTTTCTATTTTAGATCTTTTTGCATCCCTTACCGTGACTTAGATATTTGGAGTACAATACTAGACTTTTTCTTCCAACAAATTTCATATGTAAGGCCTAGACAAGCCCACCTTCACGTAGATATATCATGTCCCACTAAAACACGTCTCCTTGTACTCTAATTCTTGATATGACCTTATGGTCAAAATGGCCAAACTATAATCTTTACCATGATACCGATATATTTTTGACCACTGATAGGGATTCAATCTCGACTCAATTCTTTCGACTCGATATGTGATTTTGTTCAACTTAATTCCTTAAATGCTAACCTTGTGCTTTATCTTGATTACTTGACCCATTGTCCCATCCCATTACTAGTTTAACTCTTGTAAGTTGGGTAGAATACCACACCACCTAACAAACCTTTTTTCTTGTGAACCACATTGGTAAGTTCGCTTAGACTATAAATTCAGAGGACCCTACCTTATCAAGTCTACCCAGCCATAGATGAAGAAACACTGGGACAACTGTATAGGCCCAAACTTCGGGCGAGCCTTGATTTTAAAAGATCTTGGACTATTTTAAATTCCTTCATCAGTATCTTCCTTGCTCATATTTTGACAATCTCATGCTGCTAAGGTAGCTTCAGTTTTGCAAGCTTATTTTTTTCTAAGCTTGATCATGACATATTTTATTGGGTACACCCACTAATATATTGTCTAATCAGAATCGATGCATGATGGTCTGATCAACCTATTGCACTTTGGTTCGCTTATCGCATATTATTCTACGTAGATGGAGACATAGTAAACTTGCCTTAGAGCCTCATCCGCGACAGTCTTGGCAATTCTCTTTCGAATTATTTTTGCCGCCTATGAACCCCGTAATTCGTGCTCAATATATAACACCGTCTTTGAAACCTTGTTGTTCTTGTGTTTTACTCATTTTGGAAAGACAAGGCACTGTACTTGCTAAGATAGACTCAAGGTATCATCTTTGGTTGCCCAATCGGTTAATTATATACAAATGTAGATAGCCACCGACCGACTCATGTGGCTATATCCTCGCCTTTAACTATTCCTCATTTCTTAACCCTAGAATTATTATCGTGTCCTTCCAATTGTTCTTGAGCACTCGAGAACGATTCTAATCATTCACTTCAATCAAACTCTCAATCGAGGCGATTAGTCTCCAGTTTCTCTCTAGGAACCACATCTCCCAAATGTCTAAATTATTCTCTTTGATCTACTCAATTCCTTATTACTCTCCAAATTGGATTATCAAAATTTTGCTACCTTCACTGGCAACCCTTATTCAATTCCATAACCATGATATATTTTTGTATATATATCGACTCCACAATTTTCTATTGCACGGTGGTGTTGAACGACGTTTTATCGCGTTCTACAAAATTTAATTGTATTTTTGGTATTGACGAACTCTTCCTACCCCTCAACCCTATCTACCCTATTCATCCTAAATTTCGAGGACGGAATTCTTGTAAGTTGGGTAGGATGTAAAATTCCTATATTTTTAATTATTTGTTTTTTATTTTTATTTGATTGGACTTAAAATAAATTTATACAATTTATGATTTTATTTATATTCTTTTTTTGATGATCCGGTTTGGCCAATTCAGCCCGAACAGGGCCTGAACAAAATTTAAGCCTATGTGAGCATGTGGGGTGACCAAGATGGCCATGTAGGAACATTTCATGTGTGTACAAATATTTTTAAATAATTTTGAGACTTGTTGAATATTTATTGACTTTTGGTACAAAATTTATATTTTATTAATAAAATAATATTTTACAAGATGGTATAATTTTCTGGACCCACACATGGGTGAGCGGTAAAGTTCACCCATTGGGACGATTATTATTATTTTATTTTAATTTAAGTTATTTCATGGAGATTAAAATATGTTC
This sequence comes from Iris pallida, assembly GCA_029216955.1. Taxonomy (NCBI): domain Eukaryota; kingdom Viridiplantae; phylum Streptophyta; class Magnoliopsida; order Asparagales; family Iridaceae; genus Iris; species Iris pallida. Next base: position 47,089 of record JANAVB010018807.1, on the reverse strand, counting down.
ATTCTATTTAGATATTATTATTATTATTATTATTATTATTATTATTATTATTATTATTGAGATTGATTTATTGTAAGATGAATTTATATATATATATATATATATATATATATATATATATATATATATATATATATATATATATATATTATATATATATATATATATATATATATATATATATATATATATATTATATATATTATATATATATATATATATATATATATATATATATATATATAAATCAATCTCAATAATAATAATAATAAAAAAATATATTTTAATAAAAATATATATATATATATATATATATATATATATATATATATATATATATATATATATATATATATATATATATATATATATATATGTAGATATATTTAAATATATTTGGATATGAGATATTTAAAGTGTCATTTGTATTTAAATGATTTTTGGATATATATGGTTATATATATAAAAGATTTGATTTGAAATGAAAAAGAATAAGGAAAAGAAAAAGGAAAAGAAAAGAAAAAGAAAAGAAAAGAAAGAAAGAAAAAAAAAATAAATAAACCCACCCACCTAAGTGGGCGCCCCCCCCCCCCCCCCAATCCATGCACAGCAGTAGCAACCCGTGGAAAGGCTTTAGGGGGTATTAGTAATAATATTATATTAGGGTTTTTAACCAACTTGATATAGATATAACTCTTTCTACAAGCCTCAAAACCCTAAACTTCCAAAACGAAAGTTGGGGCTGAACATACCCTCTTCGCCTACGAGTTCGTTTCACCAGCAACGGAGTTGTGTGCACGACGAACGGAGCATCGAAAGTCAGCCCCGCGTCACCCACGGAGCAGTTTTCCCACTCAAGGTACTCTACTTCCCTACGACATAAATTTTTGCTCGTAACTTCGATTTTCGATCCATAAAATGTTCTGGAAAGTAGACTTGACCCTCTTCGAGATCCCCCAGATGGATTTTGACATGGCCATCCAACTTGCTCGAAAAATTGAGACGAAGTTGGAGAAAAACCCACTTTTCTGAATATTAAAAACTGTTTTGAAACACCAACTTGCCGGCCACTTTTCTTGCTGTCCATTAAGCTTCCATAAAAACTAATTGAAGGCTGTCAAAGACAACCTAACCGAGATTGTAACGCACCTTTTGGATTCACTTTTCATCTAGTATGTAGAAAGTTACACATTGTTAAAGTTTTCCGAAAAACTGTAAATTCTGTTTTCAAAAAGTAGAGAAACACCCCGATACGACGTCTGTCCCGACAAACCGGACGACGTGGTCGCGCACTATATGCATCGAAAGGCACGTATGGATGTTGTCGACGTGTGGGAACTGACGGAACCCAATTTCGTTGCATGTGCGCGACGAAATCAGTGCGTATCCGTCGGGATACCCCGTATCTACCCTTTGCAAAATAATTCACAACTTTGTGCACACTCATCATATCGCAATGAAACTTGTGCCATTGGACTCGAAATATTTTTCTGGTCCTGTATGCCAAGTTTGGTCCGATTCTGAGACTGTTGATCGGGACGCTATTTTGGCGGGCCTACAATCCCACTCTACGGGCGATTTTGTGCACAGCCCACCGGAATCCAAAATTGGACATACCGTTGGGTTCGTCTCCTCAAAACAAATCCGTAAACATGTAGTTTGACGACTTTAGAGACCGTAGATTTTGGAACGCATTTCGGTGCAAAGCGGGTCCAACGGCGGATATCGTTTTGACCCGAAATTATGATTTTGCCCCTGTTCCAGAATTTAACTTTTGGACAGGCGTTTTCTAGGCATATCTTTTATACCAAACTCGTTCGTGATGTTTGTTTCAGCATCCGGAGCTTCTTGTGGATTTTGACTTTCGTGTTGACAATTCTGATTGTTGGATTTTGCTGCTTCTCGCACCACCCGCAGGCAAGATACCTTGCCATTATACTGTTTATTTTTAGTTGCATTTTATTATATATCACTGTTAATTTATTTTCAGTTATTGATTTACTGCCTGCTCAGTGATATTAGATGTACCTTGTTATTTATCCCTTGATTGCATATGAACCTAGAGTTAAGAGACTACCGTGGTAGTGTATTGCATATACCATGACACAGTTGTACCACGAGGATGTGTGAGATGAGTATCATGTAGAGGTTCTTGCGGGTGGGCTGATCCCCCATGCGCATGCGTTAGGGCTAACTGCTAATAGAGGCGTGTTAGGAGACTTAGCAGTTAGTAGAGGTACATGGTCGTGGATGCGACTTGACAGGTACATTGGGTGGGGAGAACATTACCTAACGTATGGGCTTCTATGCACTTCCATTATCACCTGTGTGCTCCGCCGGAGACGCAGGCTCCAGGTGCCCTCTGACGTTATCCAGAGCGTTATGGACGTAGCCCCTTGCACATGATGCCCTCTGACGATCTTCGGACGTTACGGACGTAGGCCCCTGGTGTCCTATATGGGGACTACGCCGATCCCATTTACAGCCAGGGCTCATGCGTCGAAGGATTGTTTCTCAAATTGCATGTTCACTTTAGTATGGATAGATTACCTTATTGTGTCTTGTCACTTTCTTTGATTGTGGCATATTTTATATTCAGTATTTATATGGCATGTTTATTGTATCTTGTTACATCCCTCTGAGGACCTGGTTATCTCTCCAGGTGTGTGCTTCTATGATTTTGCAAGTGTTCTAGCCAAGGCCGTGATCTTCTCTATTCTTTCGAAGACGATTGCGCTTGGTTTGTCTCATTATTTTGTTGATCACTTCTTGTACATTTTATTTAAGATAGTTGGTAGTGGACTTTGTCTCCGCCCAACGATTGTATACATGATAAATTCAATGTTGCTTTTATATCATTTATTTATCTAGTGGATGAGATTTAGTTATTATGGTTCTACTACATTTTACAGCTTATGTATACATACGAGTTTCCATATATTGGAGTATACTTCATATGTATGCAGCTGGCATGGATACGTACCTAGTCCTAAGTATTTTAGGACTGGGGCGTTACAACGCCGATTCAAACGGCAAGTTCAACGACTCAAACGAGCCGTCGACCCGAAGAGTTGGCCTCGACCAGATGTAGAATCGATGCAAGGCTTGCATTGGCCCGTCAAGATGAATCCAGACTTAGGCTTTCAAAGGCGCGCTCGGAGTATCGTTCGGCCGATGCGAACATCGCTAAGGTGGGTGGCTCCGATGAACCCGTCTTTGCTTAGCCTAGACACATAACAATACGGACACTATCACGAGAATCGCTAGGCGATAACACCGTGCATGCTAATAAATGACTCAACGCACCTAGCTAATGGAATAATCCCATATTGCATGATTGTTTAGAACATGAAAAAGAACTCGACAAATACAGAGACTCTCGCACCGCGCTCTACGCTCGTGCTAAGGCACAAGCTTACGTTTATGTTCCTTATACGGCCAACAATAAAACAATGAATGGGTTACAATAATGAAACGGGAAGACTATCAATATAGTCGTTTCGAGTAGAGTATAGCAACATTGAAAGGCTATGGGACCGATGGGTCGCCAAGGCGACTCCCACTCTGGGAGTTGCGTAATGCATGAATGAATGATGAATCAACGAATAAATGAATGAATGAATGAATACGTGAATGAATCGATGAACGAAGGAACAAGTGAAAGAAAGAAAGAAAAGAAAGAATACATGAAAGATAAGAAAGGAAAGAATGGTTAGCGACAGGTGTGACGGGCACGTACAACGGGGCTCGCTGCCCACGCTGCACGGACGCCAACCTGGTCGATAACACATTATAGCTAAGGGTTAGCCTATGGCTCGGGGATAGCCGCTAAGTTTGAATTGTCAAGATAATACGAAATGGTCGTGGACAAATGGTACGGGCGATGGGGGGAATACCGTGGCCGTGCAGTGATTCTGCGGCACGAGCGTTGTGTGGAGTATACCGTGGCCGGCCTAGGCGGAATCAAAAGTCGGGGCTTACGGGCTGCCTAGGTGCGGGCTTGGGCACCGGGAGACGTAAGTGCAGGGTATTTCAAGAGACTTAACGGAGTGTACCAGCCATCACCCTATACTAAGTTGAGAAATACCAAGGAGAAATGTCCAAAATGGCTTGTAAAGCCGGCGACCAGTGCATATAGATTAAGTGGACTTTGATGGTGGCTATCCACGTGCAAGTCCTTGCATTGAAATCAAAGTAGTCTAAGTTAAATGAACAAGCGCCTACTGAACGGCTTGAAACGTATCACACCAAATAACAAAGAGTGCTTCATGCAAATGAGTTAGATAACGTGCCCACGACGTGCTAGGACCCGAGGCAGGGACACGCCCTTGATATTGAAAGTTACATGAGACACGTTAAGTTATTTCCTTTTGAATTGTTGACTAACTTGGATTACATGCGACAGGGAAGGCCGTACGGTAAGTATGGGTAAGTCGTACATGTATTTCCATACGACACTTGAATTTGGCAACACGGGATAGGTTATGACATATGCCATAAAATTGATCCTAAGGCAAGATTAGAAAGACAATGAATGATAGAGATACACAAAAGTAAATGGAACGTGTTTGGTAATGATAGCATTGTGGGCGAGCTAGCCTCCCCACCAGTGCATAACAATGTACTGATAATCCCACAGTCTGCTTGCAGGATGCAGGAGATGCCGGCGGGTGTGGAGCTTCCATCGAACGTGTTAAGGCACGGAGCCAACTCTGGGGCCTTGGGACGTTGCAAGAAGCTGAAGCACCCTATACAAGACATAATGTATCGGAACATCGCCATGAATCATTCCATGTTGTAAGCCACTTGGCACGTCCTTTTATATTTCAGAGAGAGAGCTTGAGTGACTTGTAAACTCGGCCTAGCGCCGCTTGTAAACTTCTTGAATATCAATTAAGAGTTTGAATTCGCTTCAATTTGGGTTTATTTACTTTCCGCTACAAATGGGGACACTCTGTGTGACTCTGTGGCCTAGCTCGAATCGGCCGTTTCTGGACTTGGCCTTGCACGGGCGCAACCTAGGCCCGTGCGGCATCACGCCTTAGCGAGGACGATCACTCCTACGGGACCGGGGTGTGACAGATTGGTATCAGAGCACGGCTTTACGTCCTTGGACTTCATTTCGATTCTCTCAGTTTTGAAAGCTCGTTGAAACAAAAGAAGTGTACGCTCTCTCTCGTTGTGCCTTGGGATGTTCCATACAATAAGTTTAATATTTTCAAAAGCTCGTACAAGTACTCGATTGAACGGGATCGATAGGCGAAGGCCTTTGTGCCAAACCACTACAAACTTGAGTCGAAGGAAAACTAAAATGCTAGAAGTTAGCAAACGCAAGGCATGCTTGAATAACCTTACGCTAACAATGTCGAACGATGTTAAACTTGACTCGATAGAGAACACATGCTAAGTTAACATGTCGCGTGCGTGCCTGACTAGCGTTGCGTCGACCTAGCAAGTGAGCATACAAACATGAATATAGTCCGCACGGGATGGTTATGCGGCACAACTTAGTCCGCGTGTCGTGTACCTCGACTTCTGGTGCAATCGAGTTACGAGCGATATCAAGTACCGCTCGATCGGAAATGGATATACACTTAGAGTGTATATCGATAGGAACGCTATCAAACTAACGCTTAGGCGTGCATGAAAGATTGGCTTGGATTTGGTCTCAACTTCTTTGACTTGGCCTTTGAAGTACTTTTTACGCTCCTACAAGACCCCCTTCAAAGTTTTCAAATTATTTTCAAAATTTGAAATACTTTGAACAGAAGCATAAAATTCGGGATTCTAATAGTCAGCGTAGAATTTGGGATATCCAACGGTCATCCGCGTAAAAGTTGGTATATCCAACAGTCAGCGTAAAATCCGGGAATTTGAACCGATTTAAAATTCTCTATAAATAGAGCTCTTCGAATAGAGATAAAACTTTACTTGTCTTTCGTAGTCCTGATCTCTCTTCACTCTTCTTCCTTATTCATACTTTTGCTTCGATCTGATGGCCCCCAAGAAGTCCGCCGCCGGCAGCAAAGGCAAGAAGCCCGTCGCCGATTCATCGTTGGCCGACCGTGTGAAGACTCCCGTCCAATCATCAACGGTGCCCCAACAGAGCAACCCCGCAATGGCTCCTGCAATGAAGGGTAAAGCCGTACTTAATCTCGGCTACAAGTTCGTCGGAGAAGAAGAAAACTCGAACCTTCAAATTTCACGCCCACGTCATACGTGTCAGCATAGAAACTGAAATAACAAAATACGCCCACGTTATACGTGTCAGCGTAAAGTTAAGAACATACGCCCACGTTTATACGTGCCAGCGTAAAAATTAAAATATGCTCATGTTAACACTTGCCAGCGTAAAATTCAAATTACGCTCACGTCTATACGTGTCAGCGTAAAATCTAAAATACGCTCATGTCAACACATGCTAACATAAAGATTAAAATACGCTCATGTCAACACATGCCAGCATAAAATTCAAATTACGCTCACGTCTATACCTGTTAGCGTAAAATCTAAAATACGCTCATGTCAACAAATGCCAGCATAAAGATTAAAATACGCTCATGTCAACACATGTCAGCGTAAAATTCAAATACGCTCATGTCAACACATGCCAGCGTAAAGATTAAAATACGCTCATGTCAACACATGTCAGCGTAAAATTCAAATACGCTCATGTCAACACATGTCAGCGTAAAATTCAAATACGCTCATGTCAACACATGTCAGCGTAAAATTCAAATACGCTCATGTCAATATGTGCCAGCGTAAAATTCACAAAAAGACTTTGTGTGTAAAGCAAAGAACTTTTACACTTAAAAAAAGTTTTTATGAACTTAAATAAGCGTAAAATTTGTATAGTCAGAGTCTTTAATCTTTATGCGTAAAAACTCAGACCAAATTATCTGCGTAAAAATTTCAAATTAGATTTTACTAACTTGATTTTTTTTTTTTGGCAGTGGATTTGCAGATTCACCCACTTGCAGAAGTATTTGGCTCATCAACTGGTATGGTGGGCTCGAATTATTTGGAGAACCTGTCCCATGTGGAGTTTCCCCAATTAAACCCGGAATACCCTGTAGAGAGAGGATAACTGATATCTGCTGAAGGGGACAGAATGCTACTGTCCATAATAAATAGAGAACTGTTGACCTCGCTGGATGGCCAACAATTTGCAAAACCAGCTTTCTTATTCGGGGATGCGATAGACTTCAAATCCCAAACACACCCCAAGAAGAAGGCTTGGGTGTTCAAGTCTGGAGATAGAGCAATATATCTTCCTGACATGGATAGAGATTATCCTCTGTCTGCGTTTATCCTTGCCACCTATTCTCGACAGATGCTGTAGAATCTGACTCCCAGCAGTCATGGAAGACCAGGAAGAATCATTTTCAAGAGGGATGGAGCCCACGATATGGGGTATCACGTCAGTGTTCCTAATGGTAGTGTTGTCCCCTTCTCCGGTCTCCTGCCTGGATTCACTCCGAATGAAGGTTCAGCTTTAATCCAACCAGTACAGACCCAAATGTTCATCAATAAGTTCATAACGGCTGCAGTATTATATCCCCAGGCCAACCCCAGGCTACCAGGGTGGCTAACTCCTTTCAAACAGAACTGGATTCAAATTAGTGTTTGGATCATGAAGAACTTCCAGACGGAGCTGAAAGACATCGGCCTATACGAAGTAGTGGCCTCCACTAGTCTGGGTATACCACCGAATAGTAATTTGTTTATGGCTCTGATGGAGATATATATAAGTTCAACTGGAACTTTTGCGACCCCAAAAGGTGAAATGGGTCTCGCACTTCACGAGATGCAATTCATCTTAAAGTTTACAATGGGGGAAGCCCCATATGAAGAATATGTTCCCTCTAATCGGGAACTAGCAGAAATCAGGAAAAAAAATCCTCGGTTAGTTGAGGTATATGAAGAGTTGATGTGCCATTACATGATTTGCACTACCATGCATGAAAGTGGATCTCATCTGGCGTACATCAACAAATGGACAACATATCTCTTTTATCATAAGGATAAGATATCCAAAGATGATAAAGAAAGATTTCAGGAGAACAAGGCTCCAATCATCAACACTGGTTCAACAATCCCTGCTGATAAAATACGGGATATGATGATTGGCTACAAATTCCCGAACAAATATTTGTCTACCAAGACTGGGGAATTCTCTGCAGGAACCGAAGCCATGATTTTCCTCAGATATGGCAGTCAGAAGATCTCCAAGAAAGCCTTGCTGTCAAGCTTTCTTTCTTTGTGGTTGAGGAGATGGGTTGTACCGGAGACCGGAACAGTTGATAGAATCCACCAAAATGTGCTATGGCCAGCGGTACGTTTGGTGTTTAAAATCAGAATCAACCTGCTATCGGCAATGGTGTGCCGAATAAATACAGGTCTGAGGACTTTTGGTGAAGAGCTAATCAACAATGCTCCTCACCGGAACGTATTTCCTAGGGTAGAAATGCCCTACACTTACCTGATGGGCTGGCTGTTGTACCACAACTGTAATTTGTTGCCACCAGGCCAGGGAGATGATGCGGAGGTCTTCCTTCAGAAGTTCAGCAAAGCTACATGAACTGCCACGACAGTGGCAGATACCCGAGCAGTATTAAATTATTCTTATGGTTGGAACTTTTTCTGTACCCGGCCACATGTTCCAGCCGACTGCTTCGACGTTCAATTTGAAGATGAAGTTGAAGGAAGAACTTTACTGTCTGCACCAGTTTTCAGATGGCTACAGTGCATCAGACCCTCCCATCTGATGTACAGAAATGAAGACAGCTATGCGTTTGAACCATATCTACTAAGTAGGTTCGCTCGCCAATTTAAATATGACCAACTTCATGTTGGTAATCCATCTGCCAGTTTTTGTCATTTTTGGAAAACTATTGATGGTGCAAGAGGTTGGAGATATTTTAGCACTGTCTGTACTGGTGCCAAATTCAAAGTATCAACTGATACCAGCACCACCAAGCTACGTATAGTTCATACGTATGCTCACTTTTATGCTTCCATCCGCTCCTTTGCCCATGGCTACAACCTAAGAGGTAGTCTAAGATGGCCCAAGGAGGAAAATGTTGAAGAACCAATCCGGGTACCTTCAGATATACCTGATGACACAGCTATTCCAGATCAGTATCTGGAAGTTATCCCTACGGGAGTTGGAGAAAAGCTGCAGAACCTATCATTATTGGCAAGTCCCGGAAACGAAAACAAGGTGCAGTTGTTACTCTTCCAGAGAAGACCCTAGAAAAGAAGAAGAAGGCTACCACCAAAATAACTTCTATATCAAGAGCCACTACCCCGGAGAGTGACACTCAGGTGGATGAGTCGCAACATGTTGCATCTTCTTCAGTTCACCCTGGAGAAGGATCTTCAGCATCTCAACCAGCAGCACCAACAGAAGCTGCAGTAATCCTATCTCCGGGACGTCTCAGCTCAGCACTTCATTTGACTTTGCCACAAAAGGCACAAGTTATTGAGGATGTTGCTCCAGTACATACTGTTGATCAAGAGCCCATCCCATCAGATGAACCAGCTATTAATTTTAATGATGAGGACTGGGATGAGGATTATGACGCGTACCTGGCACGTCCTACACCTACTCCAGGTAAATATAATTTATACAAAATCCATACAAAATTATGATTTTCGTATATTAACTTATTTTGTTTAATTTTTGTAGGTGTTATTATTGCATAAAAGCCCGTGGCTCCTCCTCCTCCTCAAGAAGATATTTATGAGGAAAACGCAGAGTCTGAGGAAGAGGCTTCCTCTTCAGAAGAAGAAGATGCTCCAGAAGAATGTTCTCTATCTATGGAGATACAACAAGAGCCCGAAGTGCCGGCTCAACCAGAATTGTCCCCTCCTGCTGAGGGCAAGGATAAAGAACAAATTACAGTAGAATCTACTGTAGATGATGAAGATGCTACTGAGGAAGAAGTAGACTTCAATGAAGGACCAGTTGTAGAAGGACCTACTACAACTGAACTACTTGAAGAGCCGACAGAACCGCTAGCCAAAGAAGGTGATGAAGGCAAAGTCAAATCATCAACTGAAGCTGGGGACGTTGCAATAGCATCCTCTGCTATTGCTACCGATCTAGTACAAGTTCCTGAAGAGACAATGCCTGAACTAGAGTCAGCTGCTGTCACGCCCCGATCTCGGAGGATCGAAAACTAGCCACTGGACGTAATGCCGTACAAGTCTAGATTGCACTTATACAAGGCAAAACCATTACAGTTCCTGGTATTTCTCATAAACATCGACAACACAGCAAAACCAAGCAGATAAACTGAAGTCATACAAGATATGAAAAATGTATCTCTTTTATTGATAATCATAATGGATTACAAGACTTGCAGCAGAATACAGAGTTTACAACTGATTACAAGACTCTTGAATAACCAACTGAATGTATACACTTGCCCTTTAGGCTACAAATGAATATACCGACTTCTTTACAATGAACTTGCCAATGTGGCTACAATCTTACTGGTACAACTGAGTTCCACTGTTCTATACATTATGTACCGTATAGCAGAAGACATCGTCTTGAAAGAAGAGCTTCTGCACACCCATCCGATTTATCGATGCCAAGCACTGATTCACAGGATTTTCTCCAAGCAAACACCTGTAATATTGACCACAACGTGGGTCAGTACATCAACAATGTATTGGCGAGCGGTACTGGCCCAACTCACCTAAGAAGACAACACTAAGTACTCATGTTACAGAATATTATTTACCGTGGTCTTTCTTGTTGCCTTAGGGTCAATTTCATGTTATAGCCGATAAGAAGTAAAGCATGCAAATCTTATAGCCAACATAATTTAAAGCATGCAGTTATCACCCTTTGGTGATTCTTACCCACGGTCGTGTAGCCATCCATGTCCATTTATAATACTTACTCTGCCTGCACAAGACATTGTTAGGAACAATATCATGATTCAATATAAATATCACCGTTCAGGTGATTCTTACCAACAACCGACATCCTTTCCTGTATTTGAGTAATAACCTACTCTGCCTGCATAAGATATCATTAGCACCGAACCTATCTATATGAAGTTCACTGGCGACACGCCATCTTGGACTAACTTACAGGTATACAGTGCCCTTGCCAGTACAGGTAGCAAGCCCCACTGCAAGTCCTGTATACCGTGCTACTACTTCAACACTGCTACTACTTCAGCATTGGTTTCTCCCAGGACGAACCGGATTCCATGGCCCAGGAATACCGTTCGAGAAACCACCTTGTCGACAAGTTGTCCATGACCATGCAACTATATGCAACTTATCTAAGAAAAAAACATATAATGCATGATAAGGAAAACTAAGTAATTCAGCAACCATTCTCATTCATATTTCCATCTTGCCTTGAGCCAATTTTCACATTATCATCTGTCCAATCCAGGGTCTTGGCGTAATCAACATTCTACAACAGCGACATGATAATAGAATGTTGTTACCCAATCCTTTTGCCACATCTTTGATACCATACATCTTTCCAACCAAACTCAATGTACTCACCGTCCAATTCCTGGGACTTAGCATCTGTTTAGCATACATTCATTCGAATGCAATTCAAGCATACTCACTGCCCAGTTCTTGGGTCTTAACATCTGTTTTGCTATCTATTCATCGAGCCAAAGCTCGATATACTCACTGCCCAAGTATTTGGGACTTTGTCTTCACTTGTCATGTAAATCATCGCAACAGCATACAAGCATACAATTCATCTAGCCATAACAGTTTACGTTCAGGTGATTATTATCTTTTATTATCTTTCCAAATTCCATACAAGGTGTTATTGAGCAATTCAATAAAACGTAGCACACTATCCTTTATTTTAAGCGTGAAGCTAAAGGATCTTTGAAGGGTTCAACACTACTCACATTCATAGGACGATTCCTGCCACGATCGCATAGCCTTCCAAGCAATCCTTCGCATATTCCTAAGTCCAACAATCGAACCAACCATCCATCATAAGGCATCTTGCGGGTCGGGGCACTACATTATATACCACTCAGAAAAAGTTTTGTCCTCGAAACTTAAAACAAAACTCATCCCCCAAACTTCAATCGACTTTTCATGAAACATCTCAACGATCAACTTGCACCATTTAATATTTCTCCGCAATCTCTCGATTGATTTCAAGTAATGTATCATCTCGATAAAACATCTCAATGATTCAAAATAGTTTACCATCTTTGATCTTTCCTCCAACAATCGTGCAATTCTTAGCATAGATAATCCTCGTGGCTTCATTTGAATTCAGCATACTACTTAGTTGGAATCATACACATATTTTAGGTGTCCCAGAAATACATGCATTTCAGCCAAGTTCAGTGATAGGGAAGACGAACGAGCTACGGTGTAACTTCCTTTCTCGAACATCAGTAATTCTCTTTAAGCATCTCGTATAATTCCACTTTGTTTTATTCAATATTCCAACCAATTAATAAGATAATAGATGTTGCCAATTCCAACTCGATAAATTTTCCACAATCGATCCTAACGTTTTCCAAAGTATCCCGACTTAGATGTATCAAGTATTCCTTTCAAGTTCATTGTCATCCATGCCACCAAAGTTGATAAATCCTATTGCCACATTTCATTTTGATATCCTGATTCTCATCGGTCAAATCTTATACTCATCATCGTTCGCATCCATACACTTTGTTTGCAACTTGTAAATTTCTTGATCATAATCCATCTTCCAACTCTTACCATCCTTCAAATTGTACCACCATTCCACTCTAGTAACATTTATCGCTGTACTCCAACATTTTCTCGTATTGATCAAGCCAACATATTATCCTCTTGCATAAGCCACTCTCATATTCCAGTAACATTAATCCCGAGGGTCATTCCTATTCACATTCGCTCTCGCTGATCTCGGCTACCTGTACTATCCCATTCCGTCATTACACTTATTCTCAATTCTGATCCGATCAATAAAATTATTCCAACTGTCTCAAAGCATTATCATCAATTTTATGTCGCTTAATATTAATCAACCAAATCCAACCAGCTCTAACAATTTCCAGCATTCTAACAAAGGCAACCAAATTTTGAAACCAACATGATCCGTCATCCCATCCAATATTATAACATCAAAATTTCCAATCTTATTTCCATTCCAAAGCCTACCTTCCAAAACATCTTACTCATTCCGACTATACTCACGCAACATCAATAGGGACATCCTACGGTTTTCCAACAGTTAACTTAGCATACAGTCAAGTCTCTACGGTCAGCTAATCTAAGCTAAACCAGACATTTAGCTAACTCATATGAGATGGATAGCTATCAGGGACATACTTATCTCTTATCTTAGAGCCAACCAATTCTTATCATAGGGACAACTCTATGGTCTGACCAACTTAGGGACATGCGACACCACCCCAATCAGAAACTTAAGCAACCAACCAATATTCTAGGCAACCAACCGACATTCTAAGCAACCAACCAATATTCTATGCAACAACCGACATTCTAGGCAACCAACCAAAATTCTAGGGTCAAGTCTTTCTACCTGTATTCATACTCGGGTCATACCCAACGAAGTCTCATTCTAGACTTACCCGCAATCAACAAAATCTATCCGACAATTCTATCCAACAATTCTATACCACAATTCTTATGGGTCAATCCGAACTTATCATATAAAAATCCTCAATCAAATATTCAAACTTCCAATTTCCACTTGCATAGACATAGCATCACTTGTTCAATTCGACTTGCATCCTCATATCGTACTCAAATTGTTTATTCAATCGGGTCAACTATTCTGAGTCATCATCCGACATTGCTATCTCAATAGTTTATCACTTACGATCTCTTTTCTACGGTCTCTTCGTGACGTATTCGTTTCCCATATTTTTTTAGATCATCGATACGGTCTGCACTCTCTTAACCAACAAAACAAGGCAACTACACAATCATATTTCTTCCGAGGCATCATTTATAAATTTTCTAGCACTAACGCGGTCATCTCTTAGCAATTCACGTTAACCATCAATATTCGTTTTGCATCATCTCCTTATGATTCCATAAGAAAATTTACTATTCATGCACCGATCCAATCTCTATAGCACCAATCATCTAGCATTCGTATATCGGTCATCTTAGTGGATATAACATAACTCAATAGCTAAGTTATAATCCAATAATTCCATATTCTACCAAACTTGTTATTCATGCGACAATATTATCTACCGACATGGTCTATTATATATCGCTACACCTCGATACTTATTTGTATTCCAGCCATTCGACTCTCATATGGGACATTTACTCTTTCATGCATAAGGGACAAGTACCCATTCTCTATGCCTCAAAATAGTCAAGGGTCATAACTTGTTAATTCGGGACACATCAAATTCTCTTAAGCACAACTGCACCACGTGCTAAGATCATCTATTTCTCAAGCCCACTTTTTACTCTAATTTTTCGGTTGATGCAACTCTCTGCATCTTCTAAATCATTCGCAACATCCCGATAAGCGTCTAACATCACCATCAATTTTGTCGATATCCAGCATGAAATTTCTTTTACTCAATTCCAACATCGTTCGATATTCGGTCCATAGTTGTTCTCGTAAAATCTTTCAATAGCAACACCACACCATCATTACCAAGCCTACAATCCTTGTTTTACCCAACTGATTCAAGTACTCGCCTGAATCTATAATTTTGTTTTCTTCCCAACCAAGGCATTCATTTCATATTCTCAATTATCTTATTATCCAACATAATGCTAACCGACAAGGTCTAGCGATGGTTCACCCGAACACATCAAATTCTCGCAACGGGTCATCCGAACTTAATCGTCAAGGGACATTCCTAGCCTTCCTGTATCAATCATAAGCTCAGCTAAGATTCGATACCACCCAATACCTTATAGGTAAAGCCATCACAAAATTATAAACACATCAAGGGTTAAGGGACATCTTATCATGACGAGGGTATATGTAATATACCACTCAGAGCTCAAGCCATTCCGACAAAATATTCCTTCGCATCAAACCTACGTCCAATATGGACAATCCATCCCGCAGTGGTTATGCTGACCACAAATACCGACTCATGATTCTGTCGATTCCCATTCACTGAAATTCATGCATATTCTGTTCCAACATACCAAGCCATCACCCACGGTCGATTACTGCATAACAATCGACTTCAAGAATCCCACACATAAGACATCCAGCATATCTCATAAACTTATTATCATATCGCATAATTGTTATTCTTTTTGGTATCTTTTAGAAATTCAACAAAGCACACATATCACAGCCCACATATTTAGACTTATTGTATGAAACACCTATAAGAGGTTAGAATGATCAACGGACTTTCAGTCAAGGAAACAACTTAGAATAGTTTGGAAGCATTACAGAATAATCGCAGAAGCACTATGAGTCATCATAAAGGCAACTTTGATTTCATCGCGAAAGCAACTTTGAGTATTCGCGGAAGCAACTTTGAATAATCGTGGAAGCAATCTTTGAATCATCGCGAAAGCAGCTTAGAATCATCTTAGTAGTAACATTGATTCGAAACAAATCGAATAGGAATACAAGGACGTAAAGCCGTGCTCTGATACCATTCTGTCATGTCCCGATCCCGGAGGATCGAAAACTAGCCACTGGACGTGATGCCGTACAAGTCTAGATTGCACTTGTACAAGACAAAACCATTACAGTTCCTAGTATTTCTCGTAAACATCGACAACACAGCAAAACCAAGCAGATAAACTGAAGTCACATAATATATGAAGAATGTATCTCTTTTATTGATAATCATAATAGATTACAAGACTTGCAGCGGAATACAGAGTTTATAACTGATTACAAGACTCTTAAATAACCAACTGAATGTATACACTTGCCCTTTAGGCTACAAATGAATATACCGACTTCTTTACAATGAACTTGCCAATATGGCTACAATCTCACTGGTACAACTGAGTTCCACTGTTCCATACATTATGTCCCATATAGCAGAAGACATTGTCTTAAAAGAAGAGCTTCTGCACACCCATCCGATTCATCGATGCCAAGCACTGATTCACAGGATTTTCCCCCAAGCAAACACCTGTAATATTGCCCACAACGTGGGTCAGTACATCATCAATGTACTGGCAAGCAGTGCTGGCCCAACTCGCCTAAGAAGACAACAATAAGTAATCATGTTACAGAATATTATTAACCATGGTCTTTCTTGTTGCCTTAGGGTCAATTTCATGTTATAGCCGACATGAAGTAAAGCATGCAAATCTCATAGCCAACATAATTTAAAGCATGCAGTTATCATCCTTTGGTGATTCTTACCCACGGTCGTGTAGCCATCCCTGTACATTTATAATACTTACTCTGCCTACACAAGACATTGTTAGGAACAATATCACGATTCAATATAAATATCACCGTTCAGGTGATTCTTACCAACAGCCGACATCCTTCCCTGTATTTGAGTAATAACCTACTCTGCCTACATAAGACATCATTAGCACCGGACCTATCTATATGAAGGTCACTGGCGACACGCCATCTTGGACCGACTTACAGGTATACAGTACCCTTGCCAGTGCAGGTAGCTAGCCCCACTGCAAGTCCTGTATACCGTGCTACTACTTCAGCACTGCTACTACTTCAGCATTGGTTTCCCCCAGGACGAACCGGGTTCCATGGCCCAGGAATACCGTTCGAGAAACCACCTTGTCGACAAGTTGTCCATGACCATACAACTATATGCAACTTATCTAAGAAGAAAACATATAATGCATGATAAGGAAAACTAAGTAATTCAGCCACCATTCTCATTCATATTGCTATCTTGCATTGAGCCAATGCTCATATTATCATCTGTCCAACCTACGGTCTTGGCGTAATCAATATTCTACATCAGCGACAGGATAATAGAATATTGTTACCCAATCCTTTTGCCACATCTTTGATACCATACATCTTTCCAACCAAACTCAATGTACTCACCGTCCAATTCCTGGGACTTAGCATCTGTTTAGCATACATTCATTCGAATGCAATTCAAGCATACTCACTGCCCAGTTCTTGGGTCTTAACATCTGTTTTGCCATCTATTCTTCGAGCCAAAGCTCGATATACTCACCGCCCAAGTATTTGGGACTTTGCCTTCACCTGTCATGTAAATCATCGCAACAACGTACAAGCATACAATTCATTTAGCCACAACAGTTTACGTTCAGGTGATTATTATCTTTCATTATCTTTCCAAATTCTATGCAAGGTGTTATTGAGCAATTCAACAAAACATAGCACACTATCCTTTATTTTAAGCGTGAAGCTAAAGGATCTTTGAAGGGTTCAACACTACTCACATTCATAGGACGATTCCTGCCACAATCGCATAGCCTTCCAAGCAATCCTTCGCATATTCCCAAGTCCAACAATCGAACCAACCATCCATCATAAGACATCTTGCAGGTCGGGGCACTACAGCTGCCATAACTATCATTCCACCCGCACCAATCATCGCCACCGAAACTCTAGTAGTTTCAGCTCTAGAAACGGCTGGAGTAACAAATACTGAAGATACTATTCCTGAAGCTCCTGGGAATCAGTTGGCAATGGTAGCAGTGACAACAATGGCTTCATCTCAGCCTGCTATCAAGACAACAACCTATGCTCCTAATCTTCAGAGAAGAGATCTGGTAGACATTGCCGCCACACCGAGTTCAAGTGCAGAAATGAATCTCTTAGTTGATATTCACACTGATACTTTTTACAAGATTTGGCGGCTCTAATCAAAATGGTCTTGAATAAGGGCCTCAATTATGAAAGCTTGAAGGCGGCGATTGCTCTTATTATCAGAAATGTCGCCATGTTCAATGATGCGACGAGAGCAACGGCATTGGAGAAAATTGTGGAGGGACTTGAACAGCCCATCAAAGAATATCTAAAGCTGTCAAGTGAAACCACTGAAAGTCTCATCCAAGAGGAGTATGATGCTCTATCGGCTGAATACCTTGCTCAGGAGACGACTTTTAATAAGGCCCTCCACGAGTACAGCATCAAGGTAGCCAAAGAAAAGGATTTTTTGACTGGAGTGAAGCCCCAGCTGGATATCCAGAGAAAAGCCTATGAAACTTCCACTACCAAAATATGTCGATTTAGCGACGGCCAGATCCGTCGCCCGTCCGTCGGCAATTTGTATTAGCGACCGATCACTGACAGATCTTGGCCAAAATAATCTGTCGGCAATCAGCTCGTCGCTAATAACAGTCCGTCGCTAAGCAGTCGTCAAGGGACGGAATAGCGACGGCTTTTCGACTTCACAATACGGAGTATCACCCCCAGTTTTCAGAAACAGGAGTATTTTTGTCATTTTGCATTTTTGAATATTTTTAAAATTTATTTTATTATTTATGATATTATTTTGGGGTTGAAATTTATTTTATTATTTATGATATTGTTTTGGGGTTATTTGAGTCGGGTTCGAATTTCAACTCAATCCGACTTGAAACGGGGACCCGGGGGGTAGTTTGACTCTAGTGGAAACCACACACTAGTTAGACATGGCCCACATGATATTAATTTTAGTCCACATGATATTAATTTTAGTTAGTAGTTAGACTAATTATTTATGGACATGTTTAGTTTAATTAGAGACTTAAAACTAGACTAATTTGACCTCAACCTTTAACTCATTCTTAATTTAAATCAAATAGATTAGTGGAGGGCATTTTGGACATTCAAAATGGGGACACCTCACCCTTTTTGGATAGCCACCTATGGAGGGGGGATAAGGAGTGAGTCACCATCTCTTCCATTTTATTTTATCCATCCATTTTCTCTCTCTTGTTCTTCCCCAAATTTCTAGAGAACAACTCCATTGATTTTATCTCCAAATCCACCATTTTTTCTACCAAATATTCTTCTCTTCTCCTCTACTCCATAGTTAGAGGGTGCTAGCCAAGTTTGGGAGAATTCAGAGCTCGTTCGTGTCCTTTTGGAATCTCTACGTGTCGGTGTCGAGTCGGAAGGCTTTTTTCTTTGAAACTCTCTCCCGGAAGGTATAATTTCTTCTCTAATCCATCCCTACATGCATATAGGAATATTTTGAACCCATAGGAATGACCCCCATGGTTGTATCTCCATTTGTGTCCATTTCGTGTCAATTTGGAGGTTATAGGAGTGTCCTTTGTGTTGTGGTTGTGTCCTAGTGGGAAAACCCCCTATTTTGGACACTTGTATGCATATATATATTGTAGGAATGATTAATTAGTGTTTTAATCTCAGATTTATATTTTTAGAGAGTGGATTGATCTTATTTACGATGGTTAGAATATGTTTTATTTAGATAGCTATGTTGGTATCCAAGTATTTTGGCCTACATGTGTTTTTTTGTCCAAACAACCCAAATTCGTCATAATTTTTATCCACGTTTTTAGTAGCTAGAGCAACTTAGAAATATCATAACTTTTAGCTCATAACTCCAATTAATCTTCCATTTTTTTAAAAGAAGCATATAGAAGTTAGCTTTCCAAATCTATATTTTAATAAGCCAAATTCGTTCTAGAACTTTCTGTAGAATTATTTGAGTGTCAGCTGTACGAAAGACGAACGTGTTTCGGTGTTTTCGCGATTTCGGGAGCTTTCGGACACGAAAATGCGATCCGTTTGAAGTTTCGGAAAGCTAACACGAAGAGCTATAACATACTTTAATCCTAGAATTTACTAAAGGCCCAATTGGTACAGTATTGGTTTTAAGTAGAAGAGTGACTATGCGACGTAGGCATTTTGTGTAACCTATGAGCCTAGTATGGATATCATGTGAATGTAGGTATCATAGATTTTCAAGAATATGTACGATATAGTACATATATATATATATATATATATATATATATATATATATATATTATTGTTATGTAATATATGTTAGTATTGTGTGTGTGTGTTTGAATGAGATAAGGATGTGTGCGGTTAGTGGAGAGAAGTGAGATTGATAGAGGATATGTGCTAGTGTGTGTTTGATGTTGTATAGATGGTAGTGTAATGTGTGTGTTGTGAGGGAGAGAGAGTTGGGAGGATCATGCCATCCTATTTGACTTGAGGCTAGTGTAGTTTGTTGAGTGATTTGTGTTTTGATTGAGTGGTAGTGTGTTTGTATATAGATGTGTGTAGGTGTGTTAGAAGAGAAGGGTGGTAGATTTGGTATATGTGTTTGTGTGTGTGGTTAGATGGTTAGAGAGTGAGAGAATGAGCAGGAAAGCAGCAGAAAAAAGCAGTGCATGATGGTTTTTTAGGGTTTTTGTGGTCTCAAAACATCCCATTTTGACCCACCTTAGCCCCAAATACCTACCCACACTTATCAACCACATTTAGTACTACAAAATCCCTAAGTTAGAGAGTTTTTTAGTGTGTTAGGCGGTTAGTAGGGTAGTGTTTATAGTGGTAGAAAATAAGGTTTGTCAATGTTAGAAAGTATGCCATGTTATGTTATCTTGAGGGTAGTGGTAGATGTTTGAGTTAATTTTTAAGAAATTATATTAGAAGTAGCATTCTAAGTTAGGTGGGGGTTAGATAGATGATGTTTGTGAGGGAGAGTGAGTGTGGTTTAGAAGAATGAGTTATGTTAGATGTGGTATCTTGATATCTCAATATTTCCTTATGGTAATGTGTAGGAGAGTAACATATTAGAAGAAATAGTTTTGATGCCTAAGAATCCTAGATTTTTTGGTTGGTAAACCCTAGATAGGATAGTATCTAGCTACCCTAAGGAGCCTAGGCTAGTATCTTGAGTATTTGCGGGTTTTCCTTTGTAATGGGCAAGGTATCGGGATTACCTTGGTAAGGGTAAATGTAGGTAATAGGGTATAGTTAAGATATTGAGTTTAACTTCTAAGATATAGTTAGAATTAGGTTCTCTTGGTTGGTAATGGTTAGGATTGGTGTTCCTAGACTAGTTTTGACCTCGGTTGACCATTTTGACCAAAAGTCAACAAAAGTCAACCGAAAGTCAAACTTAGCCTATAAGTGACTAGAATTGACCGAAACCAAACCAGAGTTGACCAGTTGACTGAAAGTCAATAGTTAGTCAATATTTGACTAGTTTGACCTAGGGCTGACCCAGGATTGACTAGAGTTGACCAGAGTTGACCAGGGTTGGCCAGTTGACCAAAAGTCAACTATAAGTCAACCTTTGACCCCGTTTGACCTAGTTTGACTTGGATTGACTCCCCGTGACCTAGTATGAACCAGTATGACCTAGTATGACCTAGTTTAACCTAGTAAGACTCAGTTTGACCTAGATTGACCTAGTTTTGACTTAGGCTTACATTCATGACTTAAATTAGTTTCCTTTTTCAGTATAAAACCATGTTTAACTCATAGTGTCTCATTTTAGGTCTGTGATTTACTTTGAGCATCTGTTCACCTTATCAGCTCAGGACCACAGGCGAGTACATTCACTGATGGTTTTTATTGTCTTGATATCTGCTATATCCGATTCAGTTGTAGTGTTATATACGATTTCCAGTCACGACAGTTCACGGATTAGTATATGTTGGATCATGACATGGGATGTTGTTCCTAGATTTTCATGGTATATTGGTACATATTCTGTCTTATTTCTGTGTATTGGTATAGACACCGATTTCAAAAGGGGACTTGCTACCCTCTTATGGAATCCCGTGTCATAACGTGTCATGTCCAGATCCATTATACTATTTGGAGATGGGGGAGTTATTAGTGGTTGTGTGATCAAATTCTCACATGGTTCTATTGTACATATGGTTCTATGGTACACATAGTTCATAGCTATACGCTCGCCTCACGACGGGTAAAGCCTTACCCTATATGGTTCATAGCTTTCCATGGTGACCGGCCTTACTGCTCTATTGTATTTATGGTTCATTGCCGGTCGGATGGAAAGCCTGAGTATATTTTCCTAAGCTGATCACATAACACACTAATAATTCAAGGCACCTTTTTTATTTATTATCGTTGGAGACTAAGTTCTGTTCGGGAGAAGGGTTACAGCCCCGGTCGTTGTTTGGTTTAGAGGTTGTAACTCAGTTTTCGAATAGTTCCCAAGTCGTCCTATATATATGTATTATCGTCCTTTTCAGTACTCACATCTTGATATATATTTTTAGTTGATTTTTTCTTATATTTTATTACACTGTCTCTTATAGAATTTGTCAATTCATATGGAACTGCTGTTGGTGTTTGTACTTGCTCATTTTCCTGACAGGATACCGTTGACATATTACAGATGATTCTGAGGCAGATTGCCCGACCTATTATAGGGTCGAGTCTGATGGAGCAGACCCGGGCTGTGGTTTGTTAGTAGAGCCACTAGACTTTGCTCATCCTGAGTAGTGTAGCTTAGTTAGGTTTGCCTGGCCTACGAGCCAGCTAGTACTTTTTAGACTGTAGTAGTTTTTATATATTATGTGATTCTCTGGGTTGTTTGTGTATAGCTCTGGACTAGTGTGGATCTTAGACTTATTTTCTGTTCTCATCATTCGTATTTTCCTTTCCATACTATCTACCTTAGTTTTACATTTGTGATTGAGACTGTATTGCTATGTCACCTCCATTCGGAGTGTATATACTGTACAGGTACATTTATCTGTTTAGTTATAGTATTTATAGATGACCTAGACAGCGTTCTACCGCCGATGCTGCGGCGTAGGCTGGACGTAACCACGTACTCGTACCCCTAATCAGGGTGCGGGTCGTGACATATTTTTGTGGTGGCCCATGCAGGTCAGAGTCGCAATTAGTGCGATCTCGTAATGGTGCTCGACTTAGAGTACTAATTACGAGGTTGCGACTAGGATATAGGATATGAAAGGAGTTACTCAATCACATTTTAGGAAAATTCTGATCTTTTGATTACTATGACAACTCTTCTTGCATTTGAATTCAATTGTCCTCCTTTGATAATATCTTATCTTGTGCCATATTGATCTCTTGGGTTCAATTCGTCTTCAGGATGACAGTGACTTGTTTTCAGGCAGTAGCAGAGCAGATATGAGGTTCCAATCTTTCGATCTCATTTTCGTATTTGCTTTCTTATAAACTGTCTTAAAATTTAATTCCATCTGTTTCTTGATCGTTGGATGAAATTTTGTTCTTGTGATGTGATATTCTTCTGAGATAAGTCGTATGGGCTAGGTCGTCTTGATTATGAGATTTTAGAATCCTCTAGGGTCATGCTAGCAGGCATAGTGAGGACATATAGTCGGATTATGGTCGTATTTCTCGGGTATGGGAATTTAAGGTTTTCGCTGCCAAGCATGGGACAATGCGAAAATTTTACATACCATAATTCTAGAGGTATGTACCATAGTCAAGGACTCTGTGATTATCGTAGCCTTGCTCACTGGCATGACGGAGATTCTGAGTATCATGATTTTGGACAGACGCATACGATTATCGAATTGCATGATTTTTTCTGTGGTTACTTTTATTTAATTTTTGAGGATGATTCCTTTAAGGTGGATAGACTTGTAGCACCTAGTTTCTATTTGAGTATAATTTTAAAATGCTATAATTTTAGTCATTTAATTAATGTCATTTAATTTATGCTTTGATTTTGGAGATTTTAATCATTTTAAAGTTTTAAGCCATGACTTGTGATTTTGATATTTTACTAGTGAAATCCTAGGGACTGTTTGACCTGGAGCCTAACCATGTGATTAGGATACTTTCAGTATTATTTCTGGCCCAAGGGTATTTTGGTCATTGGACCTCTTTAATTTATTTTGATATTTTGCATTGGTGATTGCTTGGTTTTAATTTCGAGGAGGAAATTTTTTAAGGTGGATAGATTTGTCACCCTCAGTTTTCAGAAACAGGTGTATTTTTGTTATTTTGTATTTTTGAATATTTTTAAAATTTATTTTATTATTTATGATATTATTTTGGGGTTGAAATTTATTTTATTATTTATGATATTGTTTTGGGGTTATTTGAGTCGGGTTCGAATTTCAACTCAATCCGACTTGAAACGGGGACCCGGGGGGTAGTTTGACTCTAGTGGGAACCACACACTAGTTAGACATGGCCCACATGATATTAATTTTGGTCCACATGATATTAATTTTAGTTAGTAGTTAGACTAATTATTTATGGATAGGTTTAGTTTAATTAGAGACTTAAAACTAGACTAATTTGACCTCAACCTTTAACTCATGTGGGACGAGCACGGATACTTTGACAAAGAAGACCACCATGCTGTCAGGAACCTCTCACTCGAGCTCTACACGAAGGATGTCCACTTGAGCTCCGGGGCAAAGTTTTGGCTCGGAGCAAGAATCTGTTGACGGAGCACATCCACCATGCTGTCAAAAAAAATAGTAACGGTGAGAGACCCATCTGAGTAGGACGTATACTCTGATAATATCTCCTCCAACACTTAATCCCACTACTGATATCATTCTTGTAAAGGTTATCTCTCAGAGTATACGTCCTACTCAGATGGATCTCTCAGAGTATCCTTTCTGGTTGGTTGTTGTATCATCATTGCCGAGGGATTAGGGTCGGAGGACAGTCAACTTCATCTACGGCTACATAGTTTTTGCCTCGCCAGTCGAATGGCTGCAGGGACTATGTCCTGATCACCATGTCGTAGTCCAATACAATCCAGAGATTAACGAAGTACTAATTCATATATGTAGTCCAATACAAATAATCTAATACAAAAATAACCCAATACAAATAGTCCAATACAAATAAGTACTAATAGCTAATGAGAACCACGCAGCTCATGCAAACGCTCAGTGATACGATAACACAACCACCTCGAATAAGTGGGATCTTTGGCGTTAGGAGAGATGTAGTCCCTTGCAAGTGCTGCATGAATAGAAGTCCCGATCTCATTAGCTATCGGTGCTGGATGAATAGAACTCCCAGTCTCACTAGCTACCGGTGCCACTTCCTCCTTAACAGTAGGAGGAGCCACCTCAGCATTCACTGTTTCCCTCAAACGATGTGCCGCTTCTCGGGTCATGGGTGCCATTTGGTAAGATCGATAATCACAAATAATATAATTGTAACATAAGCAAGCTAACTAAAGGAACCATCATGTAATTTGAGTACATTTTCGAAAGTAGATAAAGTACAAAAAATTTGATTTTTTGCCAAGTGTAAGAATGGATGGCTCAGAACACAACCCAAGATTCATTATAGCATAAATTAGTATGAATCATCTGTGTTCTGTACATATGGTGTAGTATATGTTCTTATCGTATCTAGTATCTGAAGAATGTAACAAAATCAAGATGAACTCACATAATGTAATACTAAGACATCATCTACTACTATATAAGATATAGTGATAGGTGTTTGCAAAACAAAAGTTGATTTTTATTTCACAAACTTTGTAAGAAGATTACAAGAATTCTGGAAAAGTACAACTATAGGAATCCGATCTGAATGACGATCGCTTTATCCCTTGGACGATGTGAACTTTAAAGACGGTAGCCTCTGAAGATTGTAGCAGCACTTTGGTAAGAACTCCTGATCTCTGGTGATGACCTCTGTGGATTCTGATCTCTGTGTGTGTGTGTGACAATGAAGGCTTAAAACTCTATTTATAGAGTTCTGGAAATAACTAACTTTTAGTTATTCTGACTTGTGCAGGCTGGATTGCGCAGACTTTGGATTGCGCAAGCAATGAACTGCGCAGGCAGTTACTCGATCGTGGACCATCTGTATGTGACGCGTGGTATTGTTTGATTGAAATGCGCTTGATCGTGTACAGACGGTTGCCACATGGTGAGTAATTGATGGCATGAAGGCCACGTGTACACTGTCAGTTATCTTAATGGAGTGCGCCACCTGAATTGCGCTGGCTTCAGATTACGCTGGGATGGACCGTACTGCAGAGAGTCTGGCAGATTGTGCTGCATGTACAGCTGTCCTCGAGCGCTGTACAGCACGATAAATGAACAGTTTCCTCGTTCTTCGTGCTGTCATTTGTTAGAAGATCTAATTCTCTGTCAGGTAATGATGACGAGGCTACGTCAGCTTGTGCACTTGGATAAGTGCGCAGTTCAGCCTACGCAATCGAGTTATTGCACAATCTGTCTTCTGTGCTGTTCACTTGAAGGATACACAATTTGATTTTCATGACTTTTTTGATGGGTGCAACTTGATTTTTAGGACCTACAAGACCCCCTTCAAAGTTTTCGAAGTTTGAAAATATTCAAAGCTTCGAAATACTTTGAATTTTGATTTTTAAAATCAAGTTGCGCAAGTAATGCCCTGTCTGCTCAATTGGAGGAGTCAGCTCCCATTTCTTCGGCGCAATCTGAGGCGACCGTTGCTCTCGAAAAACTATAAATAGTTCTCTTTGTTCTTCTTGTTATTCTTTACTTGTTTTCACTTTGCTTAAGAGAGAATAATTCCCGAGCCTACTCCGACTCTCTTCCTTCTTCTCCTTCGACTTCAAATGGCTCCGAAGCGTTCCGCCGTTGACAAGGACAAAGCCCCCGCCGAGTCTTCGACTCGTGCTGCGCCGCACATTTTGCGACACGAAGTTGGTCACCCAGCTTTGCAAGGTAGTCACTCGATCGAAAACCCCTTTTTAGGGTTCTTCGATATGATTGAATCTTTAAAACTATATCTTTTTAGAGATTTGGTTATACTGCGCCGACCTGTTTAGGATTTCGGTTGCACAAACCCAATAGTTTTCATTTTTATGAGGACTATTTTCTTGCGCAATCGGTTGGAAAGCGCTGGGAAAAGTCAACGCAATCGGCTGATTTGCGCAAGGCTGTCCAGCGCAAACTGATACTTTGGGCAAGTTATTCAGCACAATCTGATGGCTTGTGCAAGTGGTTGAGTTGGCGCAACTGGACAGTGTGTGCATAGAAGCTGTTTGTTGCGTAATCTGATGGTTTACAGACAGTGCAATCTGATGCTTGCGCAATTTGCTAATTTTTTGGACAGAATCTTTGATTTTACTTGTACTGAATTCGGTCTTTCTATTTGATGCAGTTAACATCAGAGAGGACCCAGAGTATGAAATCTTTGCAGGGATTCTTGCTGAACCAGAGTTTAAGGAAGATTTGTCCTATGTACTATTTCCCCAATATGCTCTGCCATCCTCCCGTCAAGCCATCTTGGTAGCACAGGACAATAAAACTTTATTTTGTCTGATGAATGGGCAGCCTCTGCAGACTGCCGATGCTATTACTCATAAGAAACCCATGTTTTTATTTGGCGAAGCTATTGACAAGAGTTCTCAGCCGAGACCCCGTGTTGAGCAGAGACTCTTCCAGAGAAAGAAAAAATAATATTGTTACCGGACATTGCTAGATGTTTCCCTCTAGCCCGTTATGCCCATGCAAGCCATCCCAGAAGAATGGACTGGGATATTACCCCCCTCCAGCAAGCAAGGACAGGAAATATTTGTGTAAAGAAAGGACGAAATAATAGGGATATGTTCTATAGCTCCTCTGAGCGTCATAGCACGTTGCTCAGAGGATTGAAGCCTGGCTGCATCCCTCTAGAGAACTCTTCCTTGCTGCTGTCGGTGAGGACACCGATCTTTGCTAATGAATATGCAAAGGTTGAGGGCAGATACCCGGATCAGGACATCCGGTTGACAGGTCTGGTGAACCCAGACAACAAAAGATGGAACTGCATAACCAATTGGATATTAGTTCAGTTCGAGTTATTGAGAGTTTTATGAGAATGGGCTACAGGTCTATGTCAAGGGAAGCCCAGCTGGCGGGTTTCCTGACATATTGGCTCCGTCGATTCGTCGTCTCGGAAGCAAGCGCCGTGGATCGCTTCCACCACGGCGTACTCTTTGCTGTTATCCGGTTAGTCTTTGGTTACCGGATGGATCTGCTGTCGGCGATGACCTGTAGAGTGAACGCAGGTCTTCATCTTTATGTTGACTCTATACTCAAATGGAAGGGTGAGAAAGGAGAACTTTCCTCGGCTAGAATTGCCTTACACCTATTTGTTCAATGGTTACTTCTGCACCATCCGTCATTGATGAACCCTGACATGGGAGCAGTCGGCGGTAGCTATCTGCGAAGATTCTCCCAGAGCAAGTGGATATACACTAGTCTTAAAGATAGCAGACGTGCTTTGAACCTTGGAAAGGGGTAGAATTTTTACTGCGTTGCCCCTCCAACCGGCTATGAACATATATCGACAAATCTAGTTGACCTTGGGAGGCAGCCGTTAGGTCGGGCAGCGTTTGATTGGTTGAGAACGATTAGGCCGTCGCATTTGGTGTATAGATTTGAAGATGAATATTTCTTTGAACCATATCAGCCAAGTCGCTTTGCTCGTCAATTTGGCTACGACCAGTTCCACGTAGGCAATGCTATAACTTGCCTACGAGGAAAGGGGTATCTGATTGATGGCGCCAGAGCATAGGCTTATTACAACGCTCGAGACACAAGGAAAGTGTTCTCGATGCCGACCAAGAATGATCACGGCCCCCGGATGTTATATACATATTCGCTTTTTTACACAGCAGCGAATACATTCGCCGAAAACTTCAACCTTGTAGATAGCTTCACGACGGCGACGCGTTTGAAGAAGGGAACAACTGTTGTGCTAGCTCCAGGAAATGATGAGCAGCATGAGCCAGTAGATGATCCGTTGGAAGCCTCAAGGGAAGCTAACTTCCCTAAGGAGGTCAATGAACCACTGCGAGTTTCTTTGAAAGTGGTAAAATCTCTAACCAAGGAGAGAAAGAGAAGGATTAATGAACCTTCTTCTCCGGTTGCAAAGAAGAAACTTATCTTAGACCCATCAGAGAAGGTCACCACCAGGTCACAGTCTCGACAACTGGCTGAGTCGACCCAAAGAGAAGAAGTGACTACGCCGACCTCTCTTCCAAGGCCGGTCGATGTAGTAGATGTGGAGACTCCAGAAAGACCTCTTCATAGAAAGAAACTGGCCTCCAGAAGAAGAAAGAGGGTGATCACCCCTCCGAGACAAATCTTGTCCTCGGTGGTGGCCAGTGCTGTTGCTGGAATAACCATGTCATCCCCTACACCTGCCCCCGAGCTTAGGTAGGAGACTCCTTCTCCAGAGCAAAGGGACGAGGTTGAGAAGAGGGATGAAGCTGAACTGAGAGATGCAGCTGAGCAGAAAGATGCAGCTAAGCAGAAAGATGATGAAGTTGCGCAATCTCCTTCTCTTGCGGTGAGAACTACTCAGATTGCTGCTACATCGGGAGCAGTCCGTGTAGAAGAAAATTGTCTAATAATTGAAGCTTTAAATAATTGCGACTTTGGCCTGCAGGATGATGTCGATCAAGCCGCTGCCGCAACTGCCAGCGAGGAAGCTCCAGAAGATAGCATAAGCAATGAAGATACATCAACAGAAGATGTTGATGATACATTAAATCTCGAAGAGGGCACTGATGTCTATATGTCTCCCGAAGTCGTAGATGACACGCTACATCCTGAAGAGGATGTTGAGGTGTACGTGTCTCCGAAAAAGAATACAGATGTAGAAGTAACACCTGTTGAAACTACTCCTGCTGATCTAAAAGGTATTAAATGATTTTATCTACCTTCTTTTCATAGATTCAAATAGCTAATATCTATATTTTTATCCATGCAGAACTTGAATCTTCCCCGGTTCCTCCCGTATGCACAGGCATAGTGCCAGTAACGGCTATCGCTAGCGGTAGCCGACATTTTTTGGGTGGTTCTGAGCCGGAAGTAGCCAGGCAGTAATGTCTGAGGCTACCTTGCTAGATTAGAATCTATGCCAATAGATGAAAGGCTTGTTGCTGGGGCAAGTCATGGTAAGATTGCCTTTGATCTTTTGATCCTTTTTAATTAATTGTTAATGACAACAACAATCAATGATAAGGTTCACTTGATTTTGCAGAAGAGCATCTGGGAGGAGCAGCTAGCTCTATGATGGCTCCTCTGTCTAGAGAGCCGTCTACTCAAAGGGAAGAAGCTGAACGCTTATCTTCAAAGACACCTGCTGCTGCTTCAACGTCTATGGGAGTAGCTGCTACTCCGGGTGCTCTGGCTACCAACTGTTTTATCATCAGCTCTTTCAGCAACCTTTTTTTTAAGTCTTTGAAACCCTTAATAGATAGGGTGATCGAAAAAGAAGATGCTGGTTTCTCTACCGTCAGAGGTCCAACCTCCTATTTGATCGATGCCATCCGTCATCAAGGCGACAAAGCTCAGGCTATTTTTCTTGAACATGTACTAGATGAGCTGGAGGCATCGGTCAGGACCTATAAAGAACTTAATAGAGGAGAGGTGGAACCCTTGGCGCAGGCTGAATTTGAAAAGTTGTCTCAAGAGGCTGCGGTTGAGAAAGTTAATTTCCAAATTCTCTTGGATGCTTTCACTACCAAGTCTGCTGAGTATAATGACCAAGTGGAAACAGTGGCATCTGTTGCTGACAAGAAGGAGAGGAAGGTTGCTGAGCTGCAATCAGAATCTGCCCGTCTTAAAGAAGAGCTGAGACTTGTTCGGCTTGCTCTGGAGGACGAGGCCACACAACACCAGACTGCAGTTCAACAGCTGAATGCTCTGACTCAGGAGAGAGATGAGTACGTCGCAACTCACCAAGAAGAAATCTCTCGCAGAATAGTGACCATGCCATCTTTCGACGACAAGTCTGGGATAGAGGAAGCTCGAAAGCGGATGATGGAATCTCGTGAGGAACGGCTGCAATCTCTAATGCAGCAGATGACCAACTTGATGACTCCGCTGGCAGAATAAGAAAGACTTTTGTATCTTCAATCTTTTTGTGATATGTAATGTTGTAATATCTTTCAATTTTGATCAATCAATAAAAAGACATTTTCTTGGTGGCTCTATTATTTATTGCATATCTTATTCAGATATAAATAATAGCGATAGAAAATATATTCAGAGGTGCAGGACATGATATATTTCTTGATTTTAGGAAAATAATCATATTCAATTATATCTGCTCAGAGGTAATATGGACGTGGCAAATATATTTTATTGAATATCATTATTTCAATAGACAACTTAATCAAAGATGATAAGTTGCTGATATGAACGAAATGGATGATTCGTCAAAATGAATGAACGAAATGAATCGTCGGGATGAATGGATAAACCGTCAAATGAATTGAATGAATGGGTGGACCGTCAGATGAATATGATGAACGGGCGAATCGTCAGATGGATGTAACGAACGGACGAACCATCGGATGGATGTAATGAACGAATAAACCGTCAGATGGATGTAATGAACGGATAAACCGTCAAACGAATGATTATGATGAACGGGCGAACCGTCAAATGATGAACGGGTGAACCGTCAGATGATAAACGGGTGAACCGTCGGATGGATGTGTCGCTTCATTGTCTTACGACTCTCTGTCTATAAATAGAATAGAAAATTAGATGGGATGGTCACTTTCACTTTTCAACATAAAGATGTCGTCTGGAGATGCATCCAAGAAGGCTGAGATTGCCTCGAAGGTGGAAGCGGGTACTGAGGAACATCCAGTCGAATCGGCTCAGCCAAAGCAGATAACAGCGGGCGAAGATTTGTCTGCACCCAAGCCGTCAAAGGACATTTTGGACTTCCTTCTTGAACCAAGGAAGACTGAAGAAGAAGAAGCCATGGGGATGGTTGCTTGTAAATTCCTGGTGGGTTCCAGCAAGAATGTTCTCAGCTCTTTTGCTGATCATGTCTTCAATAAGGACGGCAGTGGCCCGCGTCCCAATTTTGAGAAAGATGATAATGACCTTCCTTGATATTATGTACTATCATTCATGATTTAATAAAATTGAATTTTATTTATGAACTTGTCTGATGATTACAAGTAATGTCTTTTACATTTATACATAATACTTTTTGAGGAACTTGCCATTGATAGGCATCATTGCAACTCGACCGTCTAGCTCTGTAAGTTGATAGGCCTCATTTGCGAAGACTTTGCTTATGATATATGGCCCATCCTACTTTGCATCGAACTTGCCCTTACTTGAGTGAGTCATAGTCATAGGACGTCTGACTGTTAAAATAAGCTCTCCTTTCGGAAAGGCTCTGACTTTAACTTTGCGGTTAAAAGTCTTTGAGATGCGGGCTTGGTATAACTCAATATGCTGCTGAGCCATTAACCGCTTCTCATCGAGCGCTTCTAATTCTTGGAGTCAAAGAAGGTCATTGTTCTCTGTAGTGAGCTCGTTGGCGATAGCAATCCTCAAAGACGGAATTTGAAGTTCCAGGGGTAGAACTGCTTCACAGCCGTACACTAAAGAGAAGGGTGTACAGCCTGTAGGGTTGCGGACCGTAGTACGGTAGGCCCAAAGACATTCTCCAAGCTTTTCACTCCAGTTTTGTTTATTAGTGGACTCAAACTTTTTGAGGAGCTTGATGATAGTCTTGTCGAAAGCTTCAGCTAAGCCGTTAGCAGCAGGATTGTAAGCTGTCAAAGCGACATTGTCAATGCGATGATCGTTACAGAACCTTGTGAACTTTTGGCTGATGAACTGAGGTCCATTGTCATGGATGATTCGTCGAGGTACAGCAAATCTATAGATGACATGGTGTTTGACAAAATTGATAACGCTGCTGGTCTTGACTTCAGCTAATGGTATAGCTTCGGCCCATTTAGACAAATTGTCGGTTATTGCCAGTATGAACCGATGTCCTCTAAAAGAAAAAGGATTGATGGGACCTATGATGTCCATGCCCCAAGCTTCAAAAGGCCAGGAAGCAGCAGCCGGATAAAGAAATTCTGATGGTTGATGAATAAAATCTGCATGGATTTGACAAGCTCGACATTTCTTCGTATATTCGATGGCATCAGATACCATAGAGGGCCAATAATAACCCATGCGTCGGATACGATCCTGTAATTTAGGACCAGGTTGATGCGCTCCACAGACACCGTCGTGAGCTTCACGCAATACTTGCTTCGCTTCATCACCAGCAAGACAACACAAAAGAAGACCATCATAAGTTCGCCGGTATAGAGTTTTGGTGGTCTGATTGTAGTAGAATCGCAGAGATCGCCAAAGAATACTCGTAGCCTCCTTGGGATCTTCAGGGAGTATGTCATGAACTACGAAGTCAATGAAGGGAGTTCTCCAATCTTCATTGATAACATTGTCTTCAGTAAAATTACTGAACTCAATATTGTGATTGTTTTTGACGCAGAACAATTCCCGATTAGAGATGACCACCACCTGTTGTCCTTTGATAGGGATGGCTAAGACTGCTGCAAGATTGGCCAAAGCGTCTACTTCGGTATTGCAAGCTCGTCGTACATATTCGATGAAAAAGGCTTTGAATAATGTAGCTATGTTGATTGCCGCTTCATAGTAAGGCACTAGATCTTGATGGCAAACTTCATAAGTTCCTCTAACCTGGTTAACAACCAGTTTGGAGTCACCATAGACTTCAAGATACTCGACGTCTAGTTGTTTAGCTAGCTGAAGGACGATGAGTAGAGCATTGTATTCTGCCACGTTGTTAGAGCAAGGTTCATCTAGGGAGTAGGCTCTTTGGATAGTTGACCCGTCTGGAGAAACAAGGACAACTCCAACTCTTGCGACAATGACACCATTGGGTCCAATCTTGGATGCACCATCAAAGAATAGGCGCCAAGTAAGAAATTCTTCGGAGATCATATTTGATTCCAATGTCTCGTCTGGAATTTCATCATAGAGTTTGGATGTCTCTGGAACATGATGAGCTGCTAAGAAATCTGCAGTGCTTGACCTTTGACAGACTTTTGAGGAACATATACCATGTCATATTGGGCTAACAGAATGGCCCATGTAGCCAGCCGAGAATTGAGTGTACTAGGCTTCTTCATTAATACCCGAAGAGGATTAACTCGGGATATGACATGAATAGTTTGGCCAATGATATAATGTCTCGTCTTTTGAACAGCAAACATAAGAGCTAGGCATTCTTTTTCGACCGGACTATAACGGTGTTCAGCACCAATCATAGTACGACTGAGATAGTAGATGGCTTGTTCATGGCCTTCTTTGTTCTTTTGGGCAAGTAAGGCACCCAATGAACGATCCATAGCACGGACATACATTAAGAATGGTATGCCTGAGATTGGTGGCACCAAAACTGGTGGCTTCATAAGATACCGCTTTATGTCATCAAATGCTCATTGACATTCTTCGGTCCAAACGAAAGATACATCCTTCTTCATTAGTTGAGTAAATGGTCTGCAGCGTCCGGATAGATTCGAAATAAATCTCCTGATGTACGCAAGTCGACCTTGGAATCCTCGTAACTCTTTTAGGTTGCATGGAGGATGCATCTCTTGAATGGCTTTGATCTTCTCGGGATCCACGTGTATACCCTTAGAGGTAATGACGAAGCCGAGAAATTTGCCACTAGAGACACCCAAGAATGACTTGGTGGGATTCATTTTGAGTTGATGTTGGTGCATGAGGTTGAAGATAGTTCTCAAGTCTTGGATGTGATCTTCCTTTAGACGACTTTTGACAACAATATTGTCGACGTAACATTCGACAGTCTTGCATAGATGATCTCGAAAGATGGTACTCATGGCTCGTTGGTATGTTGCACCAGCGTTCTTGAGACCAAATGGTATTACAGTATAGCAGTAGACTCCGCGAGGAGTGCGAAAAAAAGTATGTTTTTTATCTTCAGCATTCATCCGAATCTGATTGTATCCGGAGAATCCAACCATGAAAGATATTCGTTCGAATCCACAGGTGTTGTCAATCACGACGTCCGTGATAGGAAGAGGAAATTCATCTTTTGGACATGCTTCATTAAGATCCCGAAAGTCAATGCAGACTCAAACTTGTCGATTTTCTTTAGAACTGGGACGATATTGGCTACCCAATCTGGATGTTGCTCTTCTCGAATAAAGCCACAAGCAATGAGCTTCTTGACTTTATCGTCGATTGCGTCCATTATTTATGGTTTGAAGCGCCGTTGTTGCTGTTTGACCGATTTTGCATTAGGCAGGATGTTTAATTTATGAGTAGCAACTTTCGGATCTAGTCCTGGCATGTCTTCATAACTCCAGAAAAAGACGTCAATATATTCTCGAATAAGAAGAATTAATTCTTGCTTATCTGCCTCTAGAAGGTTCTTGTTGATGAATATTGGACGATGTGACCCGCTCTCTCCTACATCAATTTAAACTAATTGATCTTCGGTAGGAGGTTCCCTTTGTTCGAATCAGAGTTCCCATTGGGTATCCATTAGTTGAGCCCAAGGATCTGTTTCGTGATTTTCTTTAATATCCTCGTCATAGCCTTCTGGAAGTTCGACGGAGACCATGTTGGAAGATACAGTCAATCGATGAACTTGACAGATACTGGTGTCAGAATCCCATGATCTGGAATCAAAAGAGTTAGAGCGATCTTCACTATCGGATTCAGAGGCTGCTGGGGATAATACTGGAGGTGAAGCATATCCGAGACCTCTTTTGGTCCTGCTGTAATACATCTCTGACTTTCCTTTCGGAACAGTTGTACGGATAGGAGTTCTTCTACCTTTACCGTAGTTGAGGCCATTCTTGAAGTCATAACCCATCTTTCGGATGATGTCTTTTGATTGCTGACTATAACGACGGAGTTGAAGATGTCCCGTATCGTTACTTTTGCTATCATCCGTATAGCTGAATTGTTGTTCCGGTCCTTTACTAAAAAGTATTGGACTCTCGCCTTTCTTTCGAGCGAAAACAATACGATATGAATCATTTGGATGTTCAAGTGAGACTTCTGTTTGAAGCGACTGCACAACTCCTATTGTAAATGACTGATAGCTATCTAACATATCCAAATAGCATTTAGCATGATAAATGACATCAGTATACTGGAAAGTAGATATTTTTTTATTAATTTGTACATCCGTATTTACAGCAGGACCTTTAGCCCTAGCAGGCTTGGTCAGATTGATTACAAGAGAGAGAGAAGAAGAACGTGGAAGAGGATTGGCCTTGTTACGACGGAGGTCGATAACAAGCAGCTCAGAGGAGGTGAGCTCCCTTTTATCCTTGTTATGAGATAAATAAATAACAAGTGGCTCAGAAGAGGTGAGCTGCCTTTTTTTTGTTACGACGTAAATCAATAACAAGTGGCTCAGAAGAGGTGAGCTCCCTTTGATCTTGGCCATCATCAGCTGGTTGCTTCTGGACTGGCAAGTAAATAGCCAGTGGTTTGGAGGATTGAGGACGAGAAACACGCCCTTTGACAGGAATGATGAGGGTGTCATTAGGTACTGCTTCTTGCTCTTCTTAAGTGTCCAGAGACAACACTACCTTCATGAATTCATCCTTGTACATACGAGCATCGTTGCAGTATGCTTCGATGCCTTTGAAAGGATAGAGATCAGCAACCTCCTTTTGAACATCTCCATTGTCATCGACATATATGAAACATTGATGGAGAGTCGAAGGAACAATGTTATGTTCATGTAGAAATGGTCTCCCCAACAAAGTATTATAAGAACAACCATGGTTGTCAATGATATAGAAGGTCACCTTTGTGCGAAGATTGCCTATTTGGAGTTTTAGGCGAATCTTGCCCAGAGGCTCACTCCTTCCTTGATTGAACCCAAGGATGGTGGTGATTGTACTGGAAAGACTATGTACTGGGATCTTCAATGCATCTAACATTGTCTTCGAATGATGCTGAGAGCAGACCCTGGATATATAAGAATACGATCGACTTTCATCGAGTCGACATATCCTGTATAGTATAGAGGACGGTCGTGCCTGTTGTCTTCCATCAGCATGTCATCCTGTGTGAAAGTTATGTTTGGAATAAACTCCAACACACTATGACAATGGAGGCAAGAAACTGGCTCTGCTTTCGGCTTCTTCAGAAGGGCTAGACAAGTTTCAGCTTGCATGAGAGCCTCACTCAGAGTTTCCCGAGTCTCTTTGGAGAGACGCAAGAGCTCGAAGATTGAAAGCCGGGCCGGTGTATTGGCTAGTTGAGCCAGGATATCAAAGTTGTAAGACTTTTTAAGTCCGGAAAGTGCTGTCTTCTTCAAAGGTTTGTCGAAGCGGACTTGCTGTTTGCCTTTGTCGGCTACCGTTGGCTTGGAAGGAGTGGGCTCTACAACCGGTAAAGAGGCAGTAGGAATATCCTCAGTGGAAGCAGGTTGCACTGGAGCAGGCTCAGAAGAAGAGGCAGGATTCTCTTGAGCTTCGGGGTAATCCTTTAGATAGGCTTTCCCTGATCTGGTGCCCAACATGTCTTCGTCAACTATGGGGTCAAAAGACACCATATTTCAAGTCTTTGTATTGTCCTTGGAGCGGTCTTTTTTCTTGGAGGAAGAGGAAATTTCAAACTCCGAGGCAAGATCAGGGTGGATCCACATAATCTCGCCATTGTCAAGAGACAAGGGGACAAGACCTTCACTTCGTGGAGGAGGGATATTCTCGATCTCAAGAGTAGCTTTGGGGATAGGGATAACACCATGCTGTACCATCTGCGGAGGGAAGTCACCGAATTGAACTGAGACCATGTTTGCGGTAACAGTCTTCTCGTCTTGCTGCAGAGTGACAACACCAGCGTTGACCAGCTCTTAAATTTTGCCTTTGAGCACATAACATGCTCGAGTGGGATGCCCAATGAACCTGTGATAGACACAGTACTTAGGATGATCAGTCTTACCGACTTCATCAGGCTTCTTCGGGTCTGGGAGTTAGAGCTTATTGCTTTTGATTAAGCAATCAAAGATGCTCACGGTGTCATTCTCGTCAAAGGAGTACTCTATTTTCTGACGAGGTTCCCTTGGTGGAGGTGCTGAAGGAGTAGAAGTTGACGTAGGTGGAGCTACGTTGACCGCTAAAGATTCTTTGTTCTTCAAGTTGATATTCAAAGTTTCTTTTCCCTTGCGGTTGTTCTGGCGATTACCACCACCCGATGTCTGGTGTTCATCTCGGTCGGGGTTAGATATTTGTACCCCCAGCTGCTTGAATTTGTCGGTACTAACTTCAGCTGCTTTAGCGTTGACAATGAAGGATGGCCAGTCTTGGAACTGAGTTGATCCTGTCCACATGCTGATGATAGACAAAAGATTTGCCTTACAGGTTTCTATGGTGACAGCGGCCGGAGTTCCAGGAGGCATTTTTAAGGCTTCTCGGCGGAACCTTTCAATGACACTCTCAGCAGTTTCATTGTGTCTTTGTTTGATTTTATTGAGGGCTGACATGGTGATGTCATTGATATCCTCATAGAATCGTTCCAAGAAGATTTGTTTTAGACCGGAGAAGGAGGTAATACAACCATTGGACAAGCTTCTGTACCAATCGTATGCTATACCGGCTAAACAGCCGACGAATACTCTGGTCAGAAGAGCGTCATTTGGCTGAAGTTGGACAGTCATTACCTCGAAGTGGTTAATTAACTGACTAGGAGAAGTGCTGCCATCAAACAGCGAGATTGTTGGGATTTGTACTTTGGAGGAAATGGGACTTCTGTCCATTCAACTGGGTAAGGTTGCTTAATCCCCAGCCTCTGCAAGTTGTCTTTCTCTTTGAAGGCCTCGAACTGAGTGCGCAGGAGCTTGACAGCTTCATTGGCATCCTCCACTGATGTAGAAGGAGCAGGCTGAGTCACAGTGTTAGGGGTAGGAACAGCGTGGTAAGTACTACCCCCAGCACCTGACTGACTGGGTGTAGGTTGAATCTGTACAGGAGGTACTTGAGACGATGCTACCCCCAGTCCTGTATTGACAGGCACCGACGATGCTATGATCTCAAGATTTATAACAGGTACGGTCGATGGTACTGTATGCTGAGCCACAATGATAGAATGCATACTTGCAACCATTTCAGCCATGGTCTTCAACTTGTCTTCTAATGCAGCTATTCTTTGTTCTTGACTAGTTGAACTAGAAGCATCTAGGTCTTCAGTGACAACATAAGCTGTCAATTCTCTAGGTACAGTGGAGGACACTGTTTGTTCCGAACTTTTACTGTATGCATCATAGTCGGAGAAAGAATCATCTCCTGAGTGAGAAGGAGGGAGATGACCGGAAGGATCTTGAAGATTCCTTTAACCGATTGTTTTTCGGCTTCGGGATCTGGTATGTTGGAATACTCCTTCAGAAGATTCTTGGAGTAGATCCAAATATCGCTGGCTTGGCTTACGAGGCTTGCCGTGCTTCGAGCACTTCCTATCCCCAGTATTTCTGGAAGTCATGTTAACAGAAGCGTACAAAACTTCGTCTTCATCTTCTGACATAGGTTCAGAGTTTGTAAAGTTCAGACGATCGAAGATAGATCGTCTTGTTGTCTGACAGCAACACTTGATGACCAC
The DNA here is from genome assembly GCA_029216955.1 of Iris pallida. NCBI lineage: Eukaryota > Viridiplantae > Streptophyta > Magnoliopsida > Asparagales > Iridaceae > Iris > Iris pallida. Next base: position 7,807 of record JANAVB010018807.1, on the reverse strand, counting down.
TTTATGATTGCAATAGTGTCCAAGTGGTTGCACTGGAGGCGTTGAGATGTTGTCCCGTTTTTGTTTGAGGTGTTCTCGGAGATCAAGAACAGTGACGGGACGAGAGAAAGTCTGAGGGACATATTCTTTGACAACATTCGGAACATGGTTCCGATTCTTCAAATGTTTTGTCCCTTGAGTGTACAGGGAAGTACTCATTTCATTAGCATAGGTGTCCGGATTTTTGATCCTGGAAGTTTGCTTCTGATGCTGGTTGGTCTTTGGCTTTCGTTGTTTGCGTTTCACCGAAGTTGGTCGATTGAGATAAGTTCTTAGATCAGCAAACTCACCCCCAGAGGTTTCTGTCTGAGACACCAGCAATTTTTCCTGTTTGGAGCGAGATATCTTGAGAGTTGGGAGATCTTGGAACTCTGCTACCGAAGTAGGCAAAATTCCTCTTTGATCAGTATACTTCCCTTTGGCAAGGAGAGAAGAAGAACCCTTGCTGGAGAGAGTTCTTGTACTGACTGGTGCCGAGGCACGTTCAGATTGATCTTCTATGGTAAAAACCGAGGAAGACTGAGAAAAGACCAAAGGGCCTTTTCCTTTGTTTTGTGAAGAAGGGTTAGCTAAAGAGCGTTTTCCTCTGTTGTCTTCCAAGTCGTGGGACGAGAAATTTGAGAAAAGACCAACGGGCCATTTCCTTTGTTCTGGGGAGGAGGAGGAATAGTCAAAAGACTACCCCCAGTGGATTGCGCTGGAACAACAGGATGCTTGAGAAGAGAAGCAGAGGCTTTCCCCTTGCTGTGAGAAGAAGAGAGATTAGCCAAAGGGCTGTCTCTCTTAGACTGCGCTGGCGAAGTTTGCGCATGGATTGGAGTGGCTGTTGGCGCACTGGCAGGTTGTACATGAGTAACTTTGGCAGAAGGTCTTCTGGTCACAGTCACAGCGTCTTGCGCAGGAGGAGTCTTGAGGCCAGAATGCTTGAGTTGCACTCTGGTTGCTGGAGTGGTGGATTGTGCAGGCAAAGTTGCAGCCAACTGTGCCAGAGGAATATGAGTCTTGCACTTTGACAGAGCGACATAGGAAGTAGATTGTGCACTGGCAAGGGGAGCAGCATACTGCGCATGGGCAGTAGCAGCAGATTGCGTGATAGAGACAACAGTCTTGGGAACAGAGACAGTGGACTGCGCAGCAGGCTGAGCAGCAGAGGAAGTGGACTGTGCAACAGTCTTGGGGACCCATACTGGATGAACTTTGCTCGTGGCAGAAGTTGTTACAGTGCGAGGGGTGGTCTTGGAGTTGATCATCGCCTCGTAGGCCGTCTGGTTGACCTTTACAACCAGCGTTTTCTGCGTCTTTCCGATAGACGCAACGTCACATTGAGTTGTCACTTCCTCATCGGAGGAGAAAGTCGTCCCCAGCAGAGTCGCCATTTTGTTTGCAAAAACAAAAGTTGATTTTTATTTCACAAACTTTGTAAGAAGATTACAAGAATTCTGAGAAAGTACAACTATAGGAATCCGATCTGAATGACGATCGCTTTATTCCTTGGACGATGTGAACTTTGAAGACGGTAGCCTCTGAAGATTGCAGCAGCACTTTGGCAAGAACTCCTGATCTCTGGTGATGACCTATGTGGATTCTGATCTCTGTGTGTGTGTGTGACAATGAAGGCTTGAAACTCTATTTATAGAGTTCTGGAAATAACTAACTTTTAGTTATTCTGACTTGCGCAGGCTGGATTGTGCAGACTTTGGATTGCGTAAGCAATGAACTGCGCAGGCAGTTACTCGATTGTGGACCATCTGTATGTGACACGTGGCATTGTTTGATTGAAAAGCGCTTGATCGTGTATAGACGGTTGCCACATGATGAGTAATTGATGGCATGAAGGCCACGTGTGCATTATCAGTTATCTTGATGGAGTGCGCCACCTGAATTGTGCTGGCTTCAGATTGGATCGCACTGCAGAGAGTCTGGCAGATTGTGCTACATATACAGCTGTCTTCGAACGCTGTGCTGCACAATAAACGAACAGTTTGCTCGTTCTCCGTGCTGTCAGTTGTCAGAAGATCCGATTCTCTGTCAGGTAATGATGACGAGGCCACGTCAGCTTGTGCATTTGGATGAGTGCGCAGTTCAGCCTGCGTAATCGAGTTGTTGCGCAATCTGTCTTCTGCGCAGTTCACTTGAAGGATGAACAATTTGATTTTCATGACTTCTTTGATGGGTGTAACTTGATTTTTAGGACCTACAATAGGTTGTCGTATCATCATTGCCGAGGGATGAGGGTCAGAGGACAGTCAACTTTATCTACGGCTACATAGTTTTTGCCTCGCCAGTCGAATGGTTGTAGGGACTATGTCCTGATCACCATGTTGTACCGTAGATTAATGCAAATGGAGCTGGAGCTGGAGCCAAAATACAGTACTACTTCACCATGTCATACCATTTTACTCTCTCACTCTCTCTCCTCCCCCCTCCGGCGCTCTCACTCTCTCCGGCGCTCTCACACTACTAATTCCTATGTATTTTAAGTGTGAGAACGGATGGCTCAGAACACAACCCAAAATTCATTCTAGCATACATTAGTGTGAATCATCTATGTTCTGTACATATTGTGTAGTATATGTTCTTATCGTACCTAGTATCTGAAGGATATAACAGAATCAAGATGACCTCACATAATGTAATACTAAGACATCATCTACTACTATATAAGATATAGTGATAGGTTGTCGTATCATCATTGCCGAGGGATGAGGGTCGAAGGACAGTCAACTTTATCTATGGCTACATAGTTTCTACCTCGCCAGTCGAATGGCTGCAGGAACTATGTCCTGATCACCATGTCGTACCATAGATTAATGCAAATGGAGCTGGAAAAATCTGTCGCTAACCGGTCACTAGTCCATCGCTAACTGAGATTGTTATATCATCATTGCCTGCCTTCATTCCTCACTCTATAAAGCATACATACACATATGTATATCACAGTTAGATGTATATATATATATATATATAGGAGCACACATACACATATGTATATCACAGTTAGATGTATAGATATATACATCTATATAGAAGCACACAACTGATACACTCTAAGGGTTGGTTTTCCAGAAAAAACTTCACTTATTCAGTGACTTTGGTGAAGCGAATGTCCCAAGGATATTCTTAACAAAGAAGGCAGATGAAGAACTCGTACTGTCCTTGAGACAGTGAACATACACCATGAACCCAAACCCCATATTCACATTTACTAATCCAAACACCACCAAACTAATGGATAACACCCAATATTGATAACACATTATTTAGCCGATATAAATACCTAATTAAAACTAGAATTTGAGAAGCAAAGCCCCCCGCCGCCCCCGACCCAAGCCCGCCGCCCAGCCCCCGACGCCCCCGTCCCAAGCCCGCCGCCCCCCGCAGCCCCGCCACCCACAACCCCCCGCCCACCGCTACCGTCCAGCCCCCAACACCCCCGCCCCAAGCCCGCCGTCCAGCCCCCGACGCCCCCGCCCCATGCCCGCTGCCCCCCGCAGCCCCGCCACCCACAACCCCCCGCCCACCGCCGCCGCCCAGCCCTCGACGCTCCTGCCCCAAGCCCGCCGCCCCCGCTGCCCCTACGACGCCGCGAGAGAGAGGGAGAGAGGGGATTACCTTCGGGAGAGAGAGAGGAGAGGACGCCGACGCCGATCACCGAAGCCGCAGGAGAGAGAGAGTGAGTGAATTTGGGAGGAATGTGAAAAGTTTCCTCCGTCGTTTCAATTTAAGTCTGGAACGTATATTTAGCGATGGACTAGCGACGGATTTTTATCCGTCGCCCGTTAGTCGCTCTTTTTGATACTTGTCGACTGAATATCCGTCGCTACGTAGTCGAAGAACTGTCCCGCCAATTCTTCCCATAATTCCCGCCAAATAATCGACTGCATAGCGACGGCTAAATATCCGTCCCTATATCTCTGACGCCCTAGCGACGATGAGCGACCTTTCTTCCCCTAAAAATAAAATAAAAATGTAACGGATTGTCGTCGGTACTCCGTCGGCTAGTTGCCACAAAGCCGTCGCTAACGCCGACGGACAATATCCGTCGCTAATGTTCCGTCGCTAATTTACTGTATTTTGGTAGTGTTCGAATATAAGAATTCATCAACAGAATGATAGAATTCACGAAGTCGAGGCTGAGCTGGCTCGCTTGAAGGCGGAGAAGGAGCAGTTGATATTAGCTCGAGACCAGCAGCTTACACAGAGCTTGATTTTGGAAGAACAAGTCTTTGGAGCTACGACTACCATCAAAACCCTTGACGAAACCAAGGATAAGATGGTAGTCACTTTTGCTGGACTTTCTCATATCTACACTCCTGAAGCTCGACGTGTCGTAGCTACCAAGACTGTATTGAGCTCTCGTGACAAGCGTCTAGTGGAGCTACAGAAATTACTTCAAGATGTCTTTGCCCCGCCTTAGGCAAATAAAGAGCTTTTGTAATCTTTCATCTTTTTTTATTCTGTAATATTGACAAAAAATGAATAAAATATTTGTTTTGTGATCCTATCTTTTATTTTGAAGTTAAACAATAGGTATGAGATAGAAAACACTTATCAGAGGTAATATGGACATGACAAGTTTTCTAAACTCAATAAATTATATCAATCCAAAGATAATGTGGACATGATAGATAATGAATTTTCTGTTTAGAGTATACGACACTATCAGAGGTAATATGAACGTGACAGATCATAACAACTCAAAGAAAAATAGATTAATATCTATTCAGAGGCCAAATGGACATGATAGATAGGAAAAGAAGTAGACTTAATATTTATTCAGAGGTCATAAGAAAATGATAAATAATAAATCTTTTTTTAATCATCTGGTAAGACAGAGGATCAAAAGTCTCTTTCAGGAATACAATAATTTTCTTAACCAAACATTGGTAGCTGGGAAAAGAAGAAATTCAAACATAATATTTCTTCAAGAATTTGCCATTGGTCGGCTTCATGAGTAAATCCATTAGGTTTAGACAACCTATAAGCACCAATGGAGAATACCAACTCAATTACATAAGGACCTTCCCATTTTGCTTGGAATTTTCCTTTGCTATTATGAGTCATCACCATCGGTCTTCGAACAGCTAGAACTAGCTCACTGACTTTAAATACCCTCTCTTTAACTTTACGATTGAAAGTTCGAGATATGCGGGCTTGATATAGCTCAATGTGCTGTTGTGCTTGAAGACGTTTTTCGTCCAATCCTTCAAGTTCTTGGAGTCGTAAGCGATCATTGTTCTCTGTAGTTAGCTCATTAGCAATGGCTATTCTAAGAGATGGAATCTAGATTTCTAGTGGAAGAACAGCCTCACATCCGTAAACTAGTAAAAATGGTGTAAAACCAGTCGGAGTTCGGACTGTCGTTCGGTAAGCCCATAAACATTCTCCAAGTTTCTCATTCCAATCACGTTTATTAGAAGAGACAAACTTTTTGAGAAGTTTAATGATTGTCTTGTTGAAAGCTTCGGCCAAACCATTAGCAGCTGGATTATAAGCCGTAGAAGCCAGATTTTGGATCCGATTCTTATCACAGAACCGATAAAATGCCTGACTGGCAAATTGTGGTCCATTGTCATGAATTATCCATCGGAGAATCCCGAAACGATAAATAACATGATGTTCAATGAAGCTAACCACATTGGATTTTTTTACTTCAACAAGGGAAAATGCTTCCGCCCATTTAGAAAAATAATCGAGTATAGCAAGTATAAACCGATATCCTTTGACAGAAGGAGGGTTAATCAGACCAATAATATCAATAGGGCTGCAAACGAGCTAAGCCGAGCCAAGCTTTTGTAAGCTTGAGCTTATCTTGACAAGGATTAATCGAGCTTGAGCTTGAGCTTGATAAGTTTTTATTTTTGAGCTTGAGCTTGGCTTGAGCTTGTTTATATTATGCTTGAGCTTGGCTTGGTTTGAGCTTGAGCTTGGCTTGATAAGCAAGCTTGATTCAAGCTTGATAAACAAGCTTGATAAGCTCAAAATCAAGCTCGTTAAACTTGATTTCAAGGTCGCTCTTTCAAGCTCGTTAAGCTTGATTTCAAGCTAGTTATGTTTGAATTCAAGTACATGTAATATATTTTTTTAGGACAGAAAAAATAATATATTACATGTACTTAAATTCAAACCTAAAAAAGTTCCTTAATGTCAATTATTAAGGACATATAAATATATAAAGCACACAACTATATTGTTATACAAACATATATAAAATTAAAATTTAACAAAGAACAAACGAACTTCTAAACAAGCTCCTAAACGAGCTTATAAACAAGTCAGCTCGCAAGCTCATAAATGAGCTAGCTCGCGAGCTCAAACGAGCCGAGTATTTCTAAGCTTGAGCTTGGCTCGTTTATTAAACGAGCTCAAAAATGAAGCTTGAGATCAACTTGTTTACTAAACGAACCGAGCTCAAGCGAGCTTTTATCGAACTGAGCTTCGAGCAGCTTGCGAACGGCTTAGCTTATTTGCAGCCCTAAATATCAATGCCCCAAGCTTCGAAGGGCCAAGAAGCTGCTGTAGGATGTAAGAACTCTGATGGTTGATGAATAAAATCAGCATGAATCTGACATGCTTAACACCGTCTGGCATAATCTACAGCATCTGCTATCATGGATGGCCAATAATACCCCATTCTTCGAATGCGGTCCTGTAATTTTGGACCTAGTTGATGAGCACCACAGACACCATCATGAGCTTTACGGAGTGTTTGTATAGCTTCATTCTCTGAGAGACAGCACAGCAAAAGTTCGTCATATGAACGACGATATAACATATGTAAAGAAGAATCATAATAGAATCGAAATGATCGTCTCTTGATTGATGCAGCTTCTTTTGGATCTTCAGGTAAAATCCCATGAACCGCATAATCAATGAATGGACTTCTCCAATCCCTCTGCTGGGAACTTGATTTTGTAGTATAACTCTGTTCAATACGCAGATTATTCTTGACACAGAATAAGTCTCGATCCAACAAAGTAATGGTGTTTTGTCTTCGAATTGGAACAGCTAAATCTGCCGCTAAACTAGCAAGAGCACCAGCTTCCAAATTCTGAGAACGTGGTATAAATTTGATGAAGAATCCTTTGAATGAAAGGACCAATTCGATTACCACTTGATGATATGGGATGAGGTCAGGATTTCTGACTTTATATGTCCCCCTAACCAGATTAACAATCAGTTGAGAATCTCCATAAGCTTCTAGGAACTCAATGTCCAGTTGTTTTGCTACTTGGAGACCAATTAGCAGAGCATTGTGTTCGGCAACATTGTTGGAGCATGGCTCATTAAGAGAATAAGCACGATACATGACCATTTTGTCAAGAGAGACTAGGATAATGCCTACTCCGGAGATGATATTGCCTTTAGGTCCAACCCGTTATGCTCTATCAAAATATAGTTTCCAAATGTCATCCTTTAAAGTCATGTTGCAATCCACGACTTCATCTGGAATATCCTCATATAGCTTCGATGTTTCAGGTATAGGGTGAGCTGCTAAGAAATCAGCTAATGCTTGACCCTTTACTGATTTTTGAGGCACATAGACCATATCATAAGGAGTGAGCAACATCGCCCAAATGGCTAACCTGGAGTTAAGAATGCTTGGTTTTCTCATCAATACTCGAATAGGATTTATTCTGGAGATGACATGAATAGTCTGTCCTGACACATAATGTCGTATCTTTTGAACAGCAAAAACTAAGGCCAAATATTCCTTTTCCACAGCAGTATACCTGTGTTCAGCTCCGACCATCATTCGGCTAAGATA
>JANAVB010018806.1:0-27483 GCA_029216955.1 Iris pallida | reverse complement strand
TCTGGACTCCTCGACACTGTGTTTAGCTGTTGCGTCCAACTGGACACGACTGGATCTGGACTCCTCGAACGGATCTGGACTCCTCTTTTGTATGATATGATTTTCCTAATGAAATTTGATTTTGTCTCCTCTTTTGTTTTGTTGAATGTGACCGGGATGATGAATTAATTTTATTTTGCTATTTTCTTTGATTCCCCTGCCAATTTTTGCAGAAAAAGGCAATAAATTTGTCAAATTGTGGAAAATTATGCTAGAATTGGACATACTCCTAAACAAACATGAATATAGTTTTTGTCATTGTTGCTTGCTTGGTCCAAGCTCAAGTTCAATGATGCTAGATTTTTAGATAATGACAGTAATGTTACTGCTCTGAAACAATTATAAGCAACGTTATATCGTTATAATTTTGACTTGTTATTAACTCTGATTTTTAGTGTTAGAATGGCGAGAGTACCGAGGCAAATGCAACTTGTCGCTATGTTTTGGACGATGATGATACAAGCAGTGGCGATCTATAGTACTATGATGCACCATCATTTTACCCGACGTCTCACAAGGCACTCTCATCGTAATTTTAGAGCTGAGAGAGAGGTTGCATTGAATCGAATGTTCGGCTTGAGTGACAGGGTATGCCATGAGATGCTTCGGATGAAATTGGTGCATTCCAACGATTATGTGGTTGTTTACGTGGTTAGATGTTTGGTAATGATTATGTCGTTTACTTTGGTTCTTGAATGTCTACTTTCAGGAGAAACCTGATGGAGCAAGATGAAAGGAAAACTATGCCCCAGGTACTATGATTTGCTTACGGTCTTTGGTAACGACGCTGCGACAGGTGATCGAGCGATTTCGGGGAATGATTTTCCTCTGATGAGCGAACCGTGGATGACTTGGAGGGCGAAAATGATATGGAGGAAACACAACCAAGTCTTTCAACAAATGCGCATCCACATCGGTCGGTTCAAGGGGTTCACAACGACGAAAGCGTATAAAACCAATGGAAGATGCTGCATTGGCCCTTGCAAAGATAGCGAAGTCCTCCGAGATGATCGTCGTTGCTTTCGACAAAACGCTGTTGCTTCGACAACAAACATCACAAAACTATGTGAATGGACAAGCACTCTTGGAAAGGCTAAAAGAGATGGACATTGATCAAGGAGACATAATGGATTTGATGGAAGTATTTGAGGGGGACGAAAAAGCGGGAAAGTTCTTTCTTGAGATTACAGATGTGGAGTTCCGACGACTATGGGTCTACCGTAAACTTGGACGAGATCCGTGATGAATGCATTGGGTATTTTTTAATTTGGCTAAGGATGACTAGTTAACAAATTTGTACCTATATGATACATATGTTTGTTGATGAGTGTGGAGATTTGTGATGGACTAATGTGCGGTTATTGTTGTATTGTCATTTTGAACTTGAACCTTTATGATACATTTGTTTGTAGATAATTGTGTAGATTTGTGATGGATTGATTTGGAATTATTGTTGTTGTCATTTTGAATGTCTCGTGTTATAAGTTTGTCCGAATTATAAAGTGTATATATTTATCTCGTTTAAAATTGTTGAATTGAGCATTTGTGGATGTGGAAAATGTAAGTTTTTCAATGGAAAATGTTGGGAAAGAAGCGCGGAAACCTTTCCCAAACCGGAGAGTACCTGCGAGAGGACCGAGCAAACAACGCACGAACCCAAAAACAAACACACAAAAACAACCACGCAGACACAGAGAATTTTTGACGTGGAAACCCTTGGGAAAACCACGGGACGATCGGAGTCCAACCCTGAGAAGCCTCCACTAATGGAATAGAAGAATTACACCCTCTACAAACTCCTCCCGATCCAAATCGGATCCCCACAACACTCGAGACAAGAACAATGATCACACGGCTACGAAGAACGAGAACGACGAGTAGAGATTACCCGAAACACGATCTCCTTCGAAAACGACCTTCGATCCTCCGTCTTCTTCTCCGAAGTTGCAATGGCACTCTTGGCTCCTTCTCTCTCAAACTTGTGTTGTCCAATGCGATAATACGATAATGAATTAGGGTTGAGAAAACTCAATATATCTCCCTAATCCCGCAACCAACCTGGACCGTTGGATTAAATCCAATGATGAAAACTCATCCTGAAATCCGCTTCAGCCCCCCGACACACAGAGTTCGGCCAGAACTCTGTGTGGGGCAACCAGCACCTACTGGCCAAACCCTGGAACGGCCAGACCGAGTTCGGCCCGAACTCGCCATGGGACCGAGTTCGGCCCGAACTCGGATCCCCTGCTTCCAGCAGCTCCAGCAGCAACAGCAGCAGCTCCACGTCTACTTCCCGAGCTTCTTCGACACACGAACGGCGCTCGTCGCACTCCGGAGCTTTCTCCACATAGGTTGGGAACCCCACCCACTCCAACAAATCTCCCCCTTCACAACTATGGGGAGGACGTCGTCATCCCGACGACCTGCCTGCAGTACTCAAACTTCCCTCTTGGTAGAATCTTCGTGAACATCAGCTCCGTGTCGTCTGTATGCACCTTCTCAAGCTCCGCGTCCTTCTTCTCAACGACATCCCGTATCCAATGATACCGAGTCTTGATGTGCTTGGACCGGCTATGAAACGTCTGATTCTTCACAAGATAGATAGCACTCTGACTGTCGCAAAGCAAAGTATACTGCTCTTGCTTCAGTCCCATTTCCTGCAACAGCTTCTTCATCCACAACAGCTCCTTGCAAGCCTCCGTCGCCGCAATGTATTCCGCCTCCGTCGTCGACAAGGCAACACACTTCTGCAACCGCGACTGCCACGATACTGCTCCTCCCGCAAACATCATCACGTAGCCTGAAGTCGATCGCCTCGTGTCTACATCTCCAGCCATATCAGCGTCAGTATACCCAACCAGCTTCGGCTCGTCACCACCAAAGGAAAGTCTCCAACCAGCAGTGCCCTGAAGATATCGTAGAATCCACTTGACCGCATTCCAGTATACCCTTCCACGATTCGAAAGATACCTGCTAACCGTACCAACTGCATGAGCAATATCTGGCCTCGTACACACCATGGCATACATAAGGCTTCCCACAGCTGAAGCATATGGAACCGCTCCATATCTTCCTTTTCGTCCTCGGTAGATGGACACTGCTCCTCAGTGAACTTAAAGTGAGCCGCGAGGGGGGAACTCACTTTCTTCGACCCGTCCATCCCGAAACGCTGAAGTACCCGGTGAATGTACTTCTTTTGGGACAAGTGTAGCAGCTTGGACTCTCTCTCGGCTGATCTCCATCCCAAGAATAGTTCGCTGCACCCAAATCCTTCATAGAGAAGGCCGCGCCCAGCTGGCGCTTCAACTCCGCTATCCTAGTGGCATTCCGACCCACTAATAGCATATCATCAACATAGAGCAACAAAATGATAAAATCATTATCGGCAAAATACCTCACAAATGCACAATGGTCCGACGTCGTCCGTGCATAACCATGCCCCCATAAACGACTCGAACTTTCTGTACCACTGCCTCGGAGCCTGCTTCAGACCAAACAAGCTCTTCCTCAACCGGCAGACCAAATGTGACTTGCCCTTCTCACAGAATCCCTCCGGCTGCTCCATGTATAACTCCTCCTCAAGATCACCGTGGAGGAACGCCGTCTTCACGTCCATCTGCTCGACCTCCAAGTCGAAACTGGCTGCTAATGCTAGCACCACCCGAATAGACGAATGCTTGACGACAGACGAAAAGATTTCATCATAATCCACGCCTTTCCGCTGACCGTAGCCCTTGACTACCAGCCTCGCTTTGTATCGAGGGCGAGTAGCATCATCCGTCTGCTTCACTCTGAACACCCATCGATTCTTCAAAGCCTTCTTGCCCTTTGGCAACCGCACCAGATCATAAGTGGAATTGTTGTGCAAGGAACTCATCTCCTCCTGCTAGCCACCATCCACTCCTGCCTGTGTTCGTCTTCCATAGCCTCTGCGAAACTTTCGGGCTCTCCCCCGTCAGTCAGTAGCACATACTCATCCGGCGAGTATCTCGTAGATGGTCGACGATCCCTGTTGCTCCTTCTCAGTGGAGCCACTGGTGCTGGCTGTATACCGACAGCCCTCCCCTTCAGGAACTATCTCTCCGGCATGCTCATCCTCCTGAGGGACACCCTGACCACCATCAGCAGGCTGATGATCAAGGTTGGGAGCAACTCCATGTACCGGCTCCCCCATAACTGGATCCTCTGCGATGTCCTCTGGAAACTGCTCGAAACGAAATGACTCTAACTCAGGCAATTCCTCAGCCTCAGAAGGCGCTCGGAATCCTGAGTGTTGGTCATGGTCTGATCCTCGACGAACACCACGTCCCTGCTTCTGTAGAGCTTTCCTTCCACTGGGTCGTAGAGTCTATAGCCAAACTCATCCCGACCGTAGCCGACAAAGACGCATCGCCTCGTCTCGGCTAGTTTGGTCCTCTCGTCCTTCGGTATGCACGAAAGCTTTACAACCAAACGCCCGCAGGTGACTGTATGACGGCTCTTTGCCGTACCATACTTTATCAGGCACATCACCCTGCAAAGGAGCACTAGGAGACAAATTAATAATAAGCAGCTGTGAGAAGAGCCTCACCCCAATAACTGCCCGGCAAGTTTGCTTCTGACAGCAAACACCGCACCCTCTCCATCAGTGTCCTGTTCATGCGCTCCGCTACACCATTCAGCTGAGGTGTCTTTGGCGGAGTCTTCTGGTGTCGTATCCTTGCTTTCTGCAATACGCATCAAAGGGACCGATGTATTCGCCGCCATTGTCGGACCGAACACACAACAACTTCTTGCCCGTCTCCCTTTCAACGGAGGCCTGAAACTCCTTGAAAGTAGGCAGCACCTGATCCTTGGTCTTTAAGGCATAGACCCAAACCTTCCTGGAACAGTCATCAATGAAAGTCACAAAGTAAGAAGCACCACCAAGAGATTTTACCTTCATAGGACCGCAGACATCCGAGTGAATCAACTCGAGCAACGCCGGCTTCCTCGAACTTGGGTGACTCTGGAAAGACACCCTATTTTGCTTCCCAGCCAAACAGTGCGTGCATTTCTCCAACTTTGTAGACTTGAGCCCCGGAATCACTTTCCTGTTCACCAAGTAGCTCATCCCCTTCTCGCTGATATGGCCGAGCCGCCTGTGCCACAACTCGGTAGACGCGTCACTGACTGCGTTCACCTCCTGTGCCCCCTCTGCGCTCACCTCCATATAGTAGAGACCGGACTTCTTGCTTCCTCTGGCAATCACCATCGAACCTCTGGAAAGCTTCCACTGACTATTCCCGAAGAGACTGAAGAATCCCTCGTCATCCAACCTTCCAACCGACACCAGGTTGAAACGGATATCAGGGACATGACGAACATCCTTGAGAACAAGAACCGCACCCGTCTTCGTTCTCAAATGCACATCTCCAATGGCAACCGCCTTCGATACATCTCCGTTGCCCATCTTCAACACGCCACAGTCGCCTGTCGTGTAAGTGGCAAACAGTGCCCTATTGTGAGATACATGTGCTGAAGCCCCTGAGTCCACCAGCCAAGAATTGTCATCGCAGGCGAGGTTAGTAATGACCTCATCACCTACGACGATCACATCGCCTCCATGTACCGAGGCCGCCGCTGTAGTGTTCTCTTCTTGCTTCCCCTTGTCGCCCTTCTTCTCCTTCTTCCAAGCGAAACAATTCCGCTTGATATGGCCCTTCTTACCGCAATGGTAACACTCTGAGTCCTCGTAACGACCCTTGGACTTCCCCCTGCTCTTGTCTCTGCCACCACCTGGACCCCTGCTTTTGCCCCTTCCGCGGCTCTCTGAAACAAGTGCCTCTGAGTGGTGGGATGTGGATGAAGTGCCCTGAGAACGTCTCCGCATCTCTTCATTCAACACCCCGCTCTTGGCAAACTCCAGACTGACCACGCCCTCTGGAGCAGAAGCGATCATAGATACTCGTACGGTCTCCCACGAGTCTGGCAAGGTACACAGCAGCCACAGTCCCTGAACTTCGTCGTCGAACTTGACTCCCATAGAAGATAGCTGGTCAACCACGCCCTGGAAATCACTCAAGTGATCCGTAATAGACGCCCCATCCTTGTACCGCAGACCCATCATCGTTCGGATCAGGAACAACTTGTTTACCCCGGTCTTCTTCGCATACAAGGATTCCAGCTTATCCCACAACGTCTTCGCGTGCTCAATATTGGCAACGTGGTTGTACACGTTCTCATCAAAAACTGCCGTATGTACCCACACACCTGTATGTGCTCGAACTTCCAGTCCTCCTCGGATTTATCACTGGGCCTCTCGGATGCAAACACAGGTAGATGCAGCTTCTTGACAAATAGCAAATCCTTCATCTTGCTCCGCCAATAATGATAGTTTGTGCCATTAAGGTTCACCATGCGCACCGGCTTCGCGTCCATCTCTCCTCTCTGGTTCCTCTGTCAACTCCTGACACCCTTTGAACCCAAAGCTCTGATACCACTCTGTTGGGAAAGAACGCGGAAACCTTTCCCCAAACCGGAGAGTACCTGCGAGAGGACCGAACAAAACGCACGAACCCAAAAAAACACACAAAAACAACCACGCAGACACAGAGAATTTTTGACGTGGAAACCCTTGCGGGAAAAACCACGGGACGATCGGAGTCCAACCCTGAGAAGCCTCCACTAATGGAATAGAAGAATTACACCCTCTACAAACTCCTCCCGATCCAAATCGGATCTCCACAACACTCAGAGACAAGAACAATGATCACACGGCTACGAAGAACGAGAACGACGAGTAGAGATTACCCGAAACACGATCTCCTTCGAAAACGACCTTCGATCCTCCGTCTTTCTCCGAAGTTGCAATGGCACTCTTGCCTCCTTCTCTCTCAAACTTGTGTGTCCAATGCGATAATACGATAATGAATTAGGGTTGAGAAAACTCAATATATCTCCCTAATCCCGCAACCAACCTGGACCGTTGGATTAAATCCAATGATGAAAACTCATCCTGAAATCCGCTTCAGCCCCCGACACACAGAGTTCGGCCAGAACTCTGTGTGGGGCAACCAGCACCTACTGGCCAAACCCTGGAACGGCCAGACCGAGTTCGGCCCGAACTCGCCATGGGACCGAGTTCGGCCCGAACTCGGATCCCCTGCTTCCAGCAGCTCCAGCAGCAACAGCAGCAGCTCCACGTCTACTTCCCGAGCTTCTTCGACACACGAACGGCGCTCGTCGCACTCCGGGGCTTTCTCCACATAGGTTGGAAACCCCACCCACTCCAACAAAATGAACATTTTCCATGGAAAAAAAAGTGCAATCAAACAACAAAATAGCATTTTTCAAGAAAAAATGACCAGTTTCCGTGGAAAATAATGCCAATCAAACACCCAAATATGTTTTTCCATGAAAATTTGTTTGATTTTCCACAAGAAAATAATTGCAATCAAACACCGCCATTATGGAAAATTTAGAATTCCACGGAATTGGAATTAATTTTTTTTCCACGTATTTTCCAGCTTCCAATCAAACGCACCCTTAGTATCATTAGGAACTGGAAACTTGGATTAAGAGTCTAAGTAAACATATATATAGCTAACTAGATCTATGAATTAAGAATGGAAAGGTTTGGGTGAGTGAGAGTGCACCTTCTTCTTGGACCAGCTTCTGCGCATGGCAAGTGAAGCAGCGTGAAAACAGCACCAAGAGAGGGAGGAGAAGGAAAAGGAAAGCTGCTGCTCTCATCTCCTCTATTTGGCCTACACACACTGAAGGCTTTTGAAAGGTTTGGGTGAAACTTCATAATGTATATTATGTAGAGTGATGGAGCACTGAATGATTGTCGGAGGGATGGTGGATGTGTTTACATCTGCATGTTGACTGGTTTTTTTATTCAGTCCACAGGATGTATCATGTGCCCAAGTGAAAATACAGTCAACTATTTTGTATAAAGAAAACATCAGTGGAAGAAATTATTGTATAGTCAGGTCTCACCACGTGGCAATAATGAACCCGGCCACTATATTTTGATACTTAGCATAATCTATTATATCAATACATATTTTATTTTTTAGGTTAAATTTTTTAATATTTTAAAAAAAAAATCTCTAATTATATGTCAAGTGAATTTTTATATATTAAATATATTTTTACAATTCTTTAAAAAAAAATTTTATGCCAAATATTTTGTCAAGTGTTAAAAAATTAGTGGCCGGACTCACCATTCACTATTGCCAGATCGGACCACACAATAATTTATCTACCAGTGGACATATCTTTACTAATTATTGTCGTCAATAAGACTTAACCGGTACAAACTAGCATATTTATGTTTCTCATTTAACCAAAAGTTTTTTTTTTGTTTTTTAAATCAACTCTTATTTTACTTTTTGTCATGTATATTTTGTACAAAACTTTTTCTAAAGAGCATTGAACTTTTTTTTTTAAAAAAAAAGGTTGTACGGAGACTACAAACTGCAAAAATTACAAATAGAGAAACGAAACCCTAAAAGCTTAGGTGTTTTTCTTGATGAGAAATTTTGAGTTACCCCCCACTTTGATTACCCAAATTAAGGGTGCACCCCACAGTTTTGCATTAATTAAGAACGACCCCCACTTCTAACAGTTTCCGTTCCTCACTAACAGAAACACTCGTTCGTGGTAATTTTTTGACGTAAATACCCCTGCTTTGAACTGTTGACCTACAGCCCTTAGAAACTTTTTATGGAATTCCTAAACTACCCCCTTAATAATCTCCTAACCGCCTCTCTCTTCCCAAACTCTCTTTTCACTCGAAAACCTAATCCCCAAATAATTCCCAATTTCCTTCCCTAACCTAATCCCCAATTTCCATTCCGTAATCGACTCTTACCTAACCCCATTCGATTCGATCACGTCCCTTCCATTCGATCTCGTCGTGTGTTACAGGAAGATCGTCCAGCTCCCATGCCAGAGTCTGCAAGTTAGGTAATATTCAATTTTTTTGAAATTTTCCTTTAATATATGAAAGATTGATTATGTATTTCTTTCTTCTGAGCACCTTCGACATGTGTCTCTCCTTTTCAGATCGTAGCTAAGTCCTAAATTTTCCAATCCCAAAAAAAATCCCTTTCTCGTACAGAGCTTCCTCTGGACCACTGATATGATGAAAGCCAGTCTCCCACACTAAGTTATACTTTCATAACTTTTACTTTCCTCTCTATTCATTGTTTAGTCTATTCAATGTTTAGCTTTCTGAATGGGTCCACTATAGTATGTTGTTTGTAAGCATGTTATTATATGTGTGCATGGTAGTTCACTATACTTGTATAATTATGTAGGAAAGTCATGCTTAGGGTCCACCATGTGAATGGTAGTTTTGTAGCTGTTGAAGTGGACCCAGACTTGGTTAGTTTATTGGATATACCCTACATAATTCAGAGTAATACTTTGGAGGCTAGTTAAGTACCTGTCACGCCCCCGAACCAGAATACTGGAAAGCGGGGAAATGACTCAGCCAGCTACGTATTACGGGTAGATGAATACCGTATAATACGATCAATGCTGTCTAAAGACGAGGGGGTGCATACTACATGAAAGTCTCACTATGGTCACTTCACATCTATTGTCTCAATCATCCAAGCAAGAAACAGTAATAGAGAACATGTAAGATAAAGCAGTAAGGCGTCCCAAACGCTCTGTCAAAATGTTCTTGATATCTAGCTTTACAAAACATAGCCAGATTAATGTAGCAAAAGTATACACAATTGTTATCAGCTGCAGCCTGACTTTAGTTACAATTATGTAAAAAGTAAATACAAGACAATCCGACTAACATGTCGGTACCAAATGGCAAAGTATAAAGTAGATAACAAAACGAGCGGGGAAGTAAGAAACCCACTCGAGTCCTCCTGCGATCATCCCTCTAGTGTTGACCATCTTGGAGGTAGAAGTAAGCTGAGTCCTCGGGAACTGGCTCTAAATCTGGCCATACAAAACCAGAGAGGTTAGACCTCTAATAGCAAGTACCACAAGGAAGCACGACATGAGAACTAAAACCAGTAATGAGAAATATGATAATAGATCTCTGCTTGCCACTAGGAATCTCATAACATCACGACACTTCGAACCAACCTCCCAACCAAACAAGGACAGAAGTTGGCCCGTCATGTCCTGACATTCTGATCATCTTAGTTAGGCAACAGAGTAGGTAAAGTACCTAAAAAATCATCTTGAACGGCCAATCAATTCCTACGGCTTGCTATTTTGAGTCCCAAGTTATCCTAGAATTTATGCAATTAGGGATTCCTCAGTTCTTACTATGTGCGAGCAAGGCTAGTCTATCCAGTTAATCATGTGCGCCATGCATGAATTAGACGAGTCCTAGCAGGACGCCCGTCATATATACAATATACAATAATATAAGCAGATACTGTTCCCTGTCCGTGTGGCAGGTTTACAGTATCTGTGGGAACCAGCCGGCCCGTCGGGTACTTGTCCCAAGGGGACTGCCATGTAAGAACTCGAGAATCCATTCTCTCCATGCAATCATTATTTTATTTAACTTAATAGTCTCTATGTTGAGTGAAATCCCATGCCGTAGATTATGGTCATTCAAATGAGTACTTTCGTACGGGGTACGATATGCACAACTCTACAACGATACCAGTGCGGTTAGGTTGCAGGTCTTACATAGCGTAATGCAACAATCAAATCTAACCACGGAGTGATCATGCCTTGACCATAAAGTACATGCTTCTTTTGTAGAAAATAAATAAATACATAAATAAATAATTAGATTGAAGCCTGCATGTGCCTGTATGTCAATATTCGGGATCAGCCAGTCGATTACAATAGTTCATAGCATGAACGTGTCTCATTCATTCAATTCAATAAGACGACTAGCCAGCCTCTTAGTTCCAACTAGGAACGCATGATCAATTTTAGTCAAGATAACCATCATTATCAATGGTGACAAGGCATGAAAGTCAATTAGCATTAAATGGGGTCGAGTCTATAACTCTCAGGGTCAAGTTTCCAGTCTTACTGGGTATCATGAACCAATCAAGACACAGGGCACTAATACACAACCATATGTATTAAAAACATTAACATGCTAATGATTATCTAGTTCATGCAAAAGGCGTAAGGATATAATAGGGAATTACCATGCCATTATTAAATGAATAAGTTATAGAGCAAATAGAAACATCAAGGTTAGATTACGTCAAGGTTGGTCTATGCCCAAGTCAGGCTACGCTCAAGTCAAGCTGCGTATGAACTCCATACGACTCCTCACTATCCAAGTGAGCGTATGCAAGTCATACGCTCCCAAAAGGTAGCGTATGAACTCCATACGACTCCTCACTGTCCAAGTGAGCGTATGCAAGTCATACGCTCCCAAAAGGTAGCGTATGAACTCCATACGACTCCTGACCATCCAAGTCAGCGTATGCAAGTCATACGCTCCCAAAAGGTAGCGTATGAACTCCATACGACTCCTGACCATCCAAGTCAGCGTATGCAAGTCATACGCTCCCAAAAGGTAGCGTATGAACTCCATACGACTCCTGACCATCCAAGTCAGCGTATGCAAGTCATATGCTCCCAAAAGGTAGCGTATGAACTCCATACGACTCCTGACCATCCAAGTCAGCGTATGCAAGTCATACGCTCCCAAAAGGTAGCGTATGAACTCCATACGACATACGCTTCCAAAAGGTAGCGTATGCAAGACACATGCTACCTAAAAGGCAGCGTATGGACTCCATACTGTGCTGCGCTAAAGAGCGCGCACAGCCCAGTGACGCAAGCTAAAAGCTAGCGTATACTGCTCACTGTCTTCTCCAAACAACAAGAACTCCATGGTTGCACCCCAAAGTTTCAAAAGTCCATAACTTGGTCAAACAAGTCCAAATCCAACTTTCGAAAGGTCAAAATTGGGTAGGATAAAATTCTCTACAACATGGAACCATCAAAACTTGCAAACGAAGAAGTTTGATAGATCAAACCACCAAACTTCGAAAATAACTCATTTCTAGATCTACAAAAATTAAGACTTCGAAATGAAAAATGCCAAGTTCTAAACTCTCTTAGGATCATGAGAGGAAGATAAATGAACTATAAAAACATGGGTTCTCATGTGGAGCAAGTTGTACTTGCCTACGGTTTGGTAGGTGGAGGGAGTAATGAAGAAGAAGAAGAGAAGTAATGGTGAGAATGTGAGTTTATGAGGAGAGAGAAAGAGATGTAAGCTTTAAATAGAAAAGGGGTGGTAGGTGGGAGTTGGGCCGGGTTGCAGGGGATCCAACAAGGCCAACCCGAGAACCCAACCTAGGCCGAACCACAATAGGCTAACTAAAGCAGAGAATAAATAACAGCAGAAATAAAATGCAGAAATAAAATTGCAGGAAATTAATTAACATGAATTAAAGGAAATTTAAATACAGGATAATACATGATAAATATTAAAATACATTCGAGTAGTACATGTATAAATACGTTTTCTGGGAACGGGAAGTGACAGTACCACTGGGTTGATGACTCAAACAATGGTGAAAGAGTGGAGGTTCTTACTGATGCTGAGTTGCTGGCTATGATTGGCAACCAATTGCCTGACAAGAATGGAGAAATACACTTATTCTTAGAAGAGGTTGGTAAAGAGACAAGCCAAGAACAACAACATATTCTGACACAAGCATCAATTACCATGCAACCAGTTAACAATAGGAGAAGACTTGTAAAGAGAGTAGCACATAAATCACCTAGAAAACCAATTGGAACATGAGAATGTTGAACCTCTACCTAGTGATAGTGATGTGGACCTCCCAGAGGAGGAGTTGGATGCAATGCCATCAAGGGTCTTCAATATTGGTGGTAAAGATGGTCAAGCAGAGGCTGGAAAGCAGGGTGATGGTTCAAAAATAGATGGTGAGGGTACACAGGCAGTGGGTACACAGGCAGAGGGTACACATGCAGAGGGAACACATGCAGAGGAGGCAGTGGAGGAAGAAATACCTGATGCAGAGGAAGAAACAGAGGGGGGGATGAGGAGTATGTACCAAGCAGTGATGACCACATTTCAGAAAACAGAAATGAAGAATGGAGGGAAGAAACAGAGTTTCAGAGGAAAGAGTTACTGAGAAGGAAGAAAGCTCAAATTGATGAACTAGCCTGAAGAGGAATATCATAGTTGTCCATCATCTGCTTCTGAATATGATCATAGACCTGCTGAATTTGATGGCTTATACAGTGAGGGTGAGATTGGTGAGGAGGAATACATGGCTCCAACTGTGGGTGCACTAGTCCTAGGTCAACAGTGGATGAATCCTAGTGAGTGCAGAACATTTTTAAGAACTTTTGCTATAAAAAACAGGTTTGAAATCAAATTTGTAAAGAATGAATCAAATAGGATATGGGGTGTGTGTGGAGAAGAGACCTGTCCATGGTTGAGCAGGGTCAGAATTTCACCTGACAGGACTATGTACACTTAGACAGCTCAATGATGGCCACACTTGCAAGCATACCACAAAGCTCTCAAACAAAATGGCTAACAGCAAGTTCATAGCTGATGTGTTGGAAGATGACATTAAAGCACACCACACATCATGGAAGGCAAAGGATGTTCAGAAGCAAATGTTGTCCAAGTTTACAGTTAAGGTCTCCTATTGGACTGCACATATGGCAATATTTAGAGTGAAGGAGAAATTGTTTGGTGGTTATGATGAAAATTATAGGAAATGTCCTCAGGTTGCACAGCAGGTCATGAAATCCAATCCAGTGAGTGTAGCATACTGTGGGAATATAGCAGGGACCACTGAATTTGGCTACTTATGCATAGGGTACAATGCAAGCTTCACAGGGTTCATAAAGGGTTGCAGACCATTAGTTGGGTTAGATGGATGTCATTTGAAAGGAAAGCATGGAGGTGTGTGTTTGTCAGCAACTGCTTTAGATGGAAACAATGGATTGTTTCCCTTTGCCATCTATCTTTGCACTTCAGAGTGTGAAGCTACATGGGGCCATTTCCTGTCCATTATTAAAGACAAGTTGTTGCAACATCCAGGGAAGATAACATTCATATCTGACAGGCAGAAAGGCCTAGGGAGTGCAGTTGACACTGAATTCTATGGACACCCCCACAAATTTTGTTTCAGATATTTCTATAAGAACTTCAAGTCTCGTATTAGTAGTAGCCTACAGTTGAAGCATCAAACCTGGGGTGCAGCTAGGGCCTATAGAGAGGTTGACACTGCTAAATGGATCAAAGCACTTTCTGAACAATGTCTAGAGGGTCTTCAGTATCTGATGGAAGAGGACATGAGAAGATGGTGCAGAGCATTCTTTGATAAGACATCCAAGTGTGAGCACATAACCAATAACTTCTCTGAGAGCTTCAACAGTTGGATAAGGGACATCAGAGGGAGGCCCATTACTATGATTGTGGAGATGTATCATATGATGGTCATGCAATTGATCTATGATAGAAGGATGGTTTCTAAAGCCTGGGATGAGAATGACTTGACCCCAAAAGCAAAGAAAATCATTGAGCACAGGTCTCAGCAAGTCCACCAGTTTCAGGTCAATGGTGCTGATGAGGGGTTATTTTGTGTCACAAGTGTGTTCTCCATTGAAAACAGATGGGCAGTTGATATTAAAGCCAAAACTTGTGACTGTCATATATGGGATTTAACAGGGATACCATGTGTACATGCTGTAGCTGCACTATTACCTATGAGGCCCACATGGACAATGTAAGTATAGAAAAAGTATAGCATATAGATACATTATAGGTACATATAACAGTTTATGAAAGGGTATAGCAGTATAGATACATTATAGGTACATTATAGCAGTTTATATAATTTTGCTAATAAAATACTTGTTTTGGTATAGGTTCACAAGCCACTACTATCATGCTAATACCTACAAGGAAACTTATGCTGGAAAGATTGTCCCATTGCCTCAGCAAAGCTTATGGGAGCAAGTAAGTTAACATTGTTTTCTTAAAGTATCTCATTTGATATGGCTACTGTCTCATTTGTTCTATATTTGTTATGGCTAGTGTCCCATTGCCTCAGCTGCACTATTACCTATAAGATTGTCTCCAGTATTTCATTTTCTTAACATTGTTAGCATTGCAGATACTGTCTATTGTTAACATTTTCTTAAAAATCCTCTGTTAACATTGCAGATACTGTCTCATTTCTTCTATATTTGTTCCATTACAGCCACCATATCAAGTTGGTCCACCTGCTACAAGAAGGCAACCTGGAAGACCCAAGGGTGTTAGGAGGAGGGAGGCTGATGAGTTACCAAGGTCTGGCAAGAAACAGAGGATTTGTGGAGGTGCAAGTTGCCAGCTGACCATAATGCTAGAGGTTGTCAAGGTGGACCAGTTGGAGGGAACCAAAGAACACCAAGGGCACCAAGGCCACCAAGACCACCCAAAGAACCAAAACAAAGGATACCACGAAAGACTAACACAACTTACAAGAGGCCAAAGACATCAAGGGGTAAGAAGAAGGATGCTGTGGCCATGGGTACACCACAACATCTACAAGGAGGACCACAAATACCATCCTCACCACAACAATCAGGTCCTTCCAATCCAACTCCAGGTCCTTCCAATCTAACTCCAGGTTCTTCCAATCCAACTCCAACTCCAGGTCCTTCCAATCCAACTCCAGGTTCTTCCACTTTGCTGCATCCAAGTCCTGCACCTCCTCACTCATCTACCATTCCCTTCAAGTCTGGGAGTGAATGGATACATCAAAACCTGGGCATGTCTGTCAGAACTAATAACATTGCAGCAATTCTACCACCAAGGAGGCCAATGAATTCTGTGTTTAGACCTCCATGGAATACTAGTGCCAGAGTAAATATTGGAAGCAGCATCAGCAGCAACAATAGAAACAATCCTTCAATCCTTGAAGATTCCTTCAACAACAGCAGGAAGAGCCAGCAGCAACAATAGGAGTTTGATGTTACAATTTTTTGTTTAATGTTACAATTTTTTGAAGCAACAACTACTGTATGCTTGCTTGCTTGGATTAAGTGTAATGAATGTATGAATCACTAACTGTATGAAGCACTAACTGTATGAAGCACTAACTGTATGCTTGCTTCACTTTTGTGTAATCCTTAAAGTCTGTTAAGGAATTCTGCAGTATTTTGAAGCATTCTTGCTTGTATGTTGACCCTACTGGAATTTAAGCTTCTTGAAGCTTTTGAAGCATATGAACTGTATGTTGAGGTTTCTACAGATTAAGCAATTTAAACTCTGTTCTAAAATTTAAGCTTTTTCAGGTTACTGCATATTTTGAGGTTACTGCATATATTGTTGAATGTTGAGGTTACTTGTATTGAAAGTTGAGGTTACTGATAATTGAAAGTTGAGGATACTGCAATTTAAACTCTGCATATTTTGAGGTTACTGCATATTTTGAGGTTACTGCAATTTTCAGGTTACTGCATATTTTCAGGTTACTTCTTCCACTTTGCTGGATATATTGAAAGTTGAGGTTACTGCATATATTGCTTGAATGAACTGTATGAATATTGAGGTTACTGTATATATTGTTCATGCTCAACATTCATAAAAGAGAGAGAAGATGTTGTTCACAAAGTAACAAAAGCACACAAATTCGACTTCAATTCATTACATAGAGGGAAACTTCCACTCAACTACATAATTTTAACTTTACATTCCCAATTCTTTTCCAAATTTATGGCACAACTGGTCTAAAGTTGTGTTCACTACAATTTGAACTGGAATTTCACATTTTTTATCGTCTATAGCAACAGCCTCATTCAACCATTGGAATGCATTGTTGCATCTCATGCATTGCAAGAATCTCCTTCCCTTGCTGTGACTCCTTTTTGAAATGAAGACAACTCTCTTCCCTCCACAGTGTCGATTTGGGCAAGTATTTTTTCCAAGGGCATTGTTTCTTCCAATGCCCTAAGTCACCACAAGTGAAACATCCCTCCATTTGAATTGTCGAAGAGAGCTTCCAGAGCTTGAATCCAAAATAGCAGCATCCAACCATTGAAAATCCGAGCAGACAGGGCACTTCAAAAATTTTCTCCCAGGATTTTACTTAGTATTTGACTTCAACAAGTGTCTAATCCCCTTGCAGTTCTTCATCTTGCAAGGCGAGCTCAAGAACGTACATTCATCAGCAAGGTAGTTGTTCTTGGAGCAAATTTGACATTTCTCCTACAGAAAAACACCAAATGACTGAGAATAGAGAGGAGCAAACGGCAAACCAGAAAACAAAATGTTCACGAAAAATATTTCGAAAGCAATTTCATTGTACCCGACATGCAGAGGTCGCCATTTCTCGTGAACCCTAATATCACCACGAGAGAAATAGAGGAGAGATTTTAGGGGTTAGGTTACAGCCTCGGACTCTTCTTATTAGGTTGAGAGAGCGGTAGGGATTTATAAAGAGGGGTACTTTAGGAATTAGGAAAGAAATTAGACTTCAAAATAGAGACAGGGGGCATTTACGTCAAAAAATTACCACGAACGAGTGTTTCTGTTAGTGAGGAACGAAAACTGTTAGAAGTGGGGGTCGTTCTTAATTAATGCAAAACTGTGGGGTGCAATTTGGGTAATCAAAGTGGGGGGTAACACAAAATTTCTCTTTTTGATTTACCAACAGCACCAAGAGAGGCAGGAGGAGGAAAGCCGCTGCTGCTCTCATCTCGGCTTTTTGGAAAAGTTGAGCGAGGTGAAACTTGAATGTTGTATATAATATGTACAGTAATGGAATTAGAGCAATGAATGATTCTTCTGGTGGGACGGGGGTCAGGGTGTGATCTGGGATCTGGGCCGGGTTCGTCCGAACCCGGCCGAGCCCGCAGGAGGCCCGGCCCGGTTCAGCCCGCTCCAAGCTCGGCCCGGTTCAGCCCGCTCCAATAGCATATCCGGTCCGGGCTGGGTTCACCCGCCCGAGCCCCAGCCCGGCCCGGACCGGTTAATTTTTTATTTTATTTTTAAATGATGCAACGTTCGGCCCCGTTCAGCCCGGTCCGGCCCGGCCCGCCCAGACCCGAGCCAAGCCCGGTCCGGCCGGCTGAATCGGATTTTTCTTTTTTTTTTTTTGAATAATTGTTCCCCTTTTACCAAAATATTCCCATTTTTTGACCGTTTTATGACCGTTATAGGGGGTATTTTGGTTTTTGACCAAAATGACCAAAAATCCATTACAACAACTATATTTTGAGGGTATGGGGGGTAATTTAGCTTCCAAAAAATTCTATAAATTGGCCATGAAACTCTCATTTCAAACACAAACAATTCCATCATTCTCACAAAAAAAAAATCCTCCTCCATCCTTAAGAAGATTTCAAGAAAGTTGTGCTCTAAGTTCCGGCGATTACGACTTCCCGATCAAGCAATTTCGGCGATCTACGACTTCCTCTTTCTAATTGATTTTTTTTATTTACATTTTCGAAATAGTTTTTCTTCCTCCATCTCTCTAGTTTTTTGCAAAAAAAAACTCATTTTTTTTTTTCGGTATCCTCCTCCATCTTTATAATCCTTTATATATTTGATTTGTCTTTTTAAAATTGTCGGACAAGGTTCAAACCAAGGCAATGATGCTTTTGAAATTTACAATTCTTTTTTTGAGAAAAATCTTATTCCTGAGGATTTAGTTGGTTCCCCTCCTGAAGTTGGTACCAATGTACCAAATGTTGTAAAGAGAAAACCAAAAGCCAAAGTTTGGGAATTTTTTATTCTTCTTAATGAAACTAAACCTGATGGCTCACTTGTTTTAGATCCAAAAGGTGAAGCAGTTCCGTACGGGACCCAATGCAAGAAATGTTCCCGTACATACAAATGGAAGAGGGGAGGTGGCACGGGCACACTCTCAAGACATTACGATACTTGCTACGGTCCAAGCTCAATTCCGGCGACCCAAACTCAAATCAGTTTTGGAGGCATTGCAGCTTCTTCGATGGGTACGTTTTTCTATTCAGCTGTCCGTCATAAAACTGAATTTACTAAATATTATTGTTGATGAACTTCCATTTACTTCGGATGAAAGTGAATCTTTATATGATTATGCTACAATTGCTTTAAATCCATTGTTTAATAAAGTTACTAAAGGCGCTTCTAGAAAAGAGACTATTAGACTCTTTAAAGAAATGAGACTTTTTAAAAGAAACGTTTTCGCATGCTAATAAATTAGCTATTACTTCTGATGTGTGGACAAGTAAACAAAATTATGCTTATATTTGTATCACGGCACACTATATAGATTCATTGTGGATGTTGCAAAAGCGCATCATATGTTTAAAAACTTTATAATTTCCACACACGGGCTCCGCAATTGCCACTTGTATTTCAAAACACTTGCGTGACTTTGATATTCACAACAAGATTCAATCTGTATCTTTTGATAATGCTAGTAATAATACTGCTGCTATAAATTCATTGTCTTTACTATTTCAACCTTTTGGAAGGTAGATTATTGCATATTAGATGTGCTTGCCATATTATTAACTTAGTTGTAAAAGAATGTCTTAAATTTTTTAGTACACATTTAGAAATACTTAGAAATTGTTTACACAGCTTGAACACGTCTCCAAGTAGACAACAAGCTTTTAAGAACACATGTGCACATTTTGGTATTCGTTTTAGACGATTTGTTAAAGATGTTCCACATAGATGGAATTCGATATTTTTAATGTTGAAATCTGCACTTCCGTTTAAGGATGCTATTACATATTTTTGTAACATGGATCTTAATTTTGAATATCCAGTTACTGAAGATGATTGGATAGTTGTTACTTCTATATGTGAATTTTTGGAAATTTTTTACAAGGCTACATGCACTCTTTCTGGTGTATAATCCTACTTCTTGCTTAGCTTTACGAGAACTTTTTAACATGTCTTGCTTGTTTTGTAAATATAGAAATGTTCCAAATTTTGACTATGTTGTCAAGAGAATGGAAGCTAAATTTACTAAATATTGGGGTGATGTACATCTTTTATACTGTTTGTCTGCAATTTTTGATCCTACCATCAAATTAGATGGTGTAGATGTTTTGTTAGATGGCTATGCTGATAACATGGAACTTAACTTTATGGATTTGAAATTAGAAATAAAGGTAGGTTTAGAAAGATTAGTACTACTTTATGAAGATAATGTTGGGCCGACCCGACCCACTCAAGTTGGTACAAGTAGTAGCTCTGGCGTAGAGGACCACGCCCTTCGTTTATTAAGAAGGAAGAAACAAAGACAATCTTTCCAACCCACTCAAGAGTTGTCTTTGTATTTAAGTTCTTATGAAGAAGAAGAGGAATCTTCAAATCACTTCACCATTTTAGAATGGTGAAAAAAAATACGACAAAAGATATCCTATACTTTCTATAATTGCACATGATCTACTAATGGTGCCGGTGTCCACGGTAGCATCAGAGTCTTGTTTTAGTGCAGGATCAAGAATGTTGAGCCTAAAGAGGAGTCGGTTGAAGCCGGATATCTTGGAAGCTTGCGTTTGCGTTCAAGATTGGATTTTAGCAGAAAAAAGAACCCAAAATAAGAGGGATGAAGCTTATGACATCAATGAGCTGGACCTCGGATCACTTGGATTGGGTAAAGCTTCTACAACCGAGGAGGAGGAGCAGGAAGAATGACTCAGGTCTAAGGTATGACCCTCAAAAAAAATATTTAAACTTTCAAACTTCAAACTTTCAAACTCCAAAAAAATATTCAAACTTCAAACTTTCAAACTCCAAAAAAATATTCAAACTTTCAAACTTTCAAACTTCAAACTTCAAATTTTCAAACTTTCAAATATTCAAAAATTTTAAAATTTTTAAAACTTTTAAACTTTAAAAACTTTAAAACTTTAAAATATTATTAAAACTTTATTAAATACTTTAACAACTTTAAACTTAAAAAACTTTCAAAAAATACTTTAAACTTTAAAAAATACTTTAAAACTTTAAACTTAAAAATAAAAACTTTAAAACTTTAAAAAAACACAAAAACTTAAAAAACAAAATTTTTTAACTCTGCCTATGACAAGCAAAGCTTGTCTTGCCGGTCCCAAACCCGGATAAAAGAGGAGGAAAAAATTAAAAATTAATTTAATTAAAAACACAAAAACTTAAAAAAATATTAAAAAAACACAAAAACTTAGACTTGAGATTAAAATATTAAAAATAATAAAATAAAAAAACTTAGACTTTAAAAAAATAACAAAAAAAACACAAAAACACAAAAATATTAAAAATGTTTAAAATTAAAAAATTAAAAGTTAAAAGAATATAACTGTTAAAAAATATAAAAGTTAAAGAAAAAAAAAAAAAAACTAAACCGGTCGGCCCGCTGGACCGGTCCGAACCCGGCCCGCCCAAGCCCGCCCAAGACCCGGACCGGACCGGCCCAGCCCTACCCAGACCGGGTCACTGGGCCGGGCTGGGTCCCCTGAACTTGAACCGGACCGGGCCGGGCCGGGCCAGGCCCAGCCCGCTAATTGAACCGGTCCGGACTGGACCCGAACCAGGCCCGGTCGGACCGTCTTTTGCAGGGCTCGGGCCGGTCGGGTTTAGCCCGGATCACACCCTGAGACGGGAGATGTGCTGTGTACAACGTACATCTCTGCATTGTTGCCTTTTTTTTTTTTACCATTCTGTCCACATCACAGCATGTGCGCAAGGAAGAAAACAGGTAGCAGTTGTAGATGTAGAAGACACCAGTGGACATATCTTTACTAATTAGGGGTGGTTTCGTTAAAAGTTTGGAGTTGTGGAAATATATTTTGAATTCTTTATCTATGTTTGATACAACTAGGATTAAAAATTAGAGGAAAATACAGGAGCTACATATTCTTATTGATGTAGAAAATCTATTTTCCAGTCCCTTTGGGAATAGCTTTGTATTTCTAGAAATATTGTTTAATTATTTTGTTTAGACGCTAATATCTCCCATTTACTTTCAAAATTATAACTTCTATCACAATCATATGAATGGTAATAGTAGCATCATGAAATTAATGAAAGGATGTTTATGAAAATTTAAACAAATCAAGATTCATATCCATGTGTAAACCAAAGATGGGATGGAATGATAAAAAAATTTGACTACATATTCGCAACCTAACCAAACATAAATATGGTTATGAATTCCAATGAATACAAAATTCCATCCAAATAAGCCATTGTTGTAGTCAAGAAGACTAACCGATACAGTATTGTATCTCATGTGAAAATAATACGGACACGAGACATGATTTAAATATCCCAACCATAAGTACGTGTAGGTGAATGTGGATTATAAGAAGAAGGTAACCGGTACAAACTAGGATATTTATGTTTCTCTTTTAAGCAACAACTTTTTGATAAAATCAACTCCTATTTTACTTTTTATCATGTATATATATATATATATATATTAATATATATATATATATATATTTTCCACAAGCATTGAACTTTAGAAAAATTGTGTAGAGAGTACAAAATTACAAACAAAAAATATGAAAAAAAATTTATTCAGAGAAAACACCGTAACATAGTTTTAAAAAAAAAAGGCCTATTGGCGCCTCAAGTTTTACTTGAGGACAGCGAATTTTTTCAAAATTTATTTACAAGTTTGTCATTCCAAATTTTTACTTGAAGGCATCCCAATTTGGATTTGCCTAACATAAAGTACGACTGCCAATATTGTTGCAGTCATACATTATGTTAGGACTGTCAACTCTTTATTAGCAGTCCTGAAGGATTTGGGTGGTTTGAATTTGGACTGTCAACAAAGTTGGTAATCCTAACATAAAGTAGGACTGACAACTTTGTGAAAAAGTCATATTTTATATTAGGACTGCCAACTTCATTGGCAGTCCTAAAGGGGGGTTAGAAAGCCCAAAGTAAACTGGGGCTGTCATGAGTAAAAGTTATACCAAGTTGGATTGTCCTGAAGTTAGGGCCGTCCTGGAGTAAAATGTGGAGTGCCTGTAGAATTTGCCTTCAAAATTGAACTTTTTGCAATTGTTTTGATTTGCATGTAAATCTATTTTCAATTTGATCATACCGATACGGACTTACATCGTTCCGTGCGGATCTCGGATCGCAACACGGCCTACGTTGTTGAATCCGAATGAAAATAAACTCGACCGATCCTCCTTCCTAGCAAGATGTTGCGCTGTGGGTTGTGGATCTCCTTGTTCGAAGAAGCTTTGACGATGAACTCCTTTAGAAGACTGAGATGCGCCGAGAGAGCTATGGACACAACAGCTTATGTTTGAACCCCTTGTCGGCAGTGTTCTTCTTCAAGATGGCGTTGGGTGCCTGTTGCATCCAAAGATCGGGGTCGTCATACCCCGACTTCCGTTATGCTGGAAGAGCCATCGGGTTTGGATTGATTGCCAACCCGCGTTCTGCTCAATAAGTGCTTCATTAGCCGAAGCACTTGTGCATTGACGAGGGAGTGGTTCACTCTGATGAGAAGGAGTGATGCGCCTACGCTGAGACGTCAGAGTGATGCGCCTAGCTGAGACGTCAGAGTGATGCACCTAGTTATAATTTTAGGCTTTCTTCTTTGTAGTAGACGTTTTATTGTGACAAAGAGTTTGGACATGTAATAGACTTTTCATGTGATAATAAAAATCTAATTTTCATGTGCCTCTTCTCTTTGCTGTCTTCTGATTGATATGTCAATGTAACGTTTTGGGGCGCATGACGCTTTGGGGCGCATGACACTTTATGGCGCATAGGAGTTCTGGCTCTTAGTTATGCCTGAGATTCCATGCTTCTACATTCATATTCAGTTTAGATTATGCATTTACTTTTCATGTTGTACTTGTTTTATTAATAGATTGTACTTTGCTTTGCTCGTGACTGGAGATGTTGCAGGTGAGCTTGAGGCCATATGTGATACCTACTATGGGCAAGAGCTCGGAGCCATAGCTAATCAGGATGACACTACTCAGGACTTAAGAGTTGTTGACAGTTAGATTAGTTTCATTTAGTAGACTTTACCTTTTGATGTTGTATTGTGGGGTTTATTGACTGGACTAGCACCTTTATATTCTGTATCCGGATTTGTCTCCAGTTTTGTGTAAAAGTTGTAATAATGCTGGACTTGTGGTGGCGTATTGTGATGTACTCTGGGACGGTTTAGTGTTGTGATTTTGCTTTTATGATATTACTTGAGTTTCCTTGATACTTAGTACAGCTTATTACGTTGAGTCTCCAACGTAGGCTGGACGTGTCCACTCGTATCCGATTACTGGAAGCGAGTCGTGACCGGGTGACACGTTGGTGCCGGCACGAGCGCGGTCAACCCTCCCCCCCCGCCCCGCCTTGGCCCGCCCCGTGCGGGCCAAAAAGCATTTTCGTTATGTAAATAGTAACAAGTTTAGAAAATTTGCAAAAACAGTTACAAATTGCAAGTCTATGGTGATATTGCGTTAAACTCGATGTATGCTATGGCGAGATTTGTGTTGCTCAATTTCTTTTAATTTTTTTGCATATAAATTATTTATTTTTCATGATTTATATAAATCTAGTTTTAATTTGACCATGTCGATTTGAGCTCACATCTTTTCGTATAGATTTCGAATAGCGATGAGACCTACGTTGTTTCGCAGAAGACAATTTTATGGATATCGTGTATCGTCAGATGTCTCTCTTCTCGGTCGTATTTGAATGTTTGCAATTCAAGAGTCTCAGAAGGTTGTGTGACTGCTGAAAACATGATAGAAGCAAACAACAATGTCACAAGTCTCATTCTCGATTGGTCATGACAAAAATAAATAACCCAAATCACACAACCATTACCATCCAAAACTAAATAACCCAAGTCACACAACCTCACATATTTCCATTTACTTCTAGGCATTGTTTCGTTCACGGAATCATGAGATTTGGAAAAGAAAGTTATTATTTTCCTATGTTTGGGACCTTTGGGTGACAATGAATTGAGGAGGAAAGGAAAGTGATTCCCAATGGAGAAAAAAAAATAGGAAAAAATAGTTCTATCCATTCAAGCAATGATTCACTTTTCCACATTTAAGTATTTACTTTTTTCCAATTTTTTTGGCATTTCCAAATACTAACAAAAGAAAAATCGATGAAAATTATAATTTTCCAAAGAAAATGAAACACCAAGTAATTGATTTACTTTCCTTTCCGCGAACCAAACCAGGCTGTCTTGTATAAGGCTGTGTTTGATTGGGCTATTTTTCCATGGAAAATATTTCCATCACAAATTTTCCACCAATTGTAGTGTTTGATAGCTTATATTTTCCATGGAATTATTTCCAAAAAACTATCATTTTCCATATTTCCATCTAAAATGGTGGAAAATGAAACTTGTCCAACCCATAGGAAAATATCATTTTCCATGGAAAGTAACTATTTTCTATGGAAAATAATGCCAATCAAACACCCAAATTAAGTTTTCCATGGAAATTTTTTTAAAATTCCATGGAATTTTTTTTCACACAGTACGATAAAGACAATTATAAAGAATGTGGAATGTAAGTAGAGTGAGGTTTCCGGTTGCCATAAATAAAACCACAATCACACAGTCAACTCGAACAAAGAGCTTCTCGCCTACAAATTCAGGAGCTGGTCCAAGCCTTCCTCTTGACTGCTGCCAGCAACTCTTATAGAGCCCAATAGTGGCTAGGCTAGGCTTCGTCCTCCGCTCGCAGGCTTTCCGTCTCATCATACCTACGAGTGAAGCTAAAGGAGAGTGACTACTGACCGCTTTCTGGCTTAGGGGCGTGCTTTCGATTCCTAATACAATGCTATAACATAGATAAGGAGAAGAGAGAGATTAGTGCCCCAAGAGAGGAGCTCAGTTCCATAGACAAGAGCTGACCTTGGACCAATGACCAGAGAGAAGATTATTAGCCAAAGTAGATAGGGTTCAGGGGAATAGGAGAAGGCCAATTGGAGTAAAGGGAAGGCTTTGAAGGGACAAACTTTCAGACAGTTCCTTACTTTCTATTCTCTAATCTCGTATGGCAGCTTTCAGTCTCATCTTCAGTTTCGAGACATTGTTCCTATGCCTCTTTGAAGTGAAGCCCTTATATCGAATGATTCAAGACATTTGATTTTCTAATAGAAATGAGACAATCTTGGGACAACCGAATTGACAGAAAATAGTCTGAACTTGTTGATCAACCCTTTGTTGAAGGTCCTACCTTAACAGTCGATCATGCGCTCACACTCGATCATGCGACAGTCGATCTGTCCATCCGACTACATTCACTGGGGGGTGAGGTTGTCCAATTTATTATGTGCCGCTCGTTGACATCTAGTTTCCATTGCCCGCTTATGTGTGAGAGATCTTCCTTCGGTTCTAGTCAAGTATGGCAGCTTGAGCTCCCTATTTAGTTTCTCCCAGGCGTTGATCTCGCAACGGCCCTCCAGCACGTCCTCATATCGCGTCCGCCACACAGCTTCGCATCCCCAGAGAGATACATTGTTGCCATTGTGACTTGATCGTCAAAAGAAAGGGGCACGAACAACCTTAAAGCACTGTTACATGTCCTAAAAGTCTTCGATCCTTAGCATCTCGGGTGCCAACGAATGCCTTTGGTTTCGCTTGATTCGAACCATCTCCGTCGAGCCATTGCTTACGGCCTTCTGTAGTATGTCTCCCGCTGGTCGCCCCTACTCTCTAAAGCTTGCCACCCCTATCTATTAGATAAGCTCGAAACACTTCCACGACCCCTTGTCCTTGGCCTTCCATCATGGTCCGCCTAACCAGCCCATCTTTTTCCAGAGAAGCAACCCCCCGCTGGAAATCTGTCCCTTCAGTTGTGTAACAAGGCGTCCACACGATTACGAGTCCGCTCTCGTCGAGCCTCTTCAACGGCACTAGCCTACGGGTTCTTCCCACTAGCCATGGCTTGGCCTAACCTTTGGCTCTGCTACCTCTTATTAAACGTCTGCTCCTTCTGAGCTAGCAGCTGCAGACT
Source organism: Iris pallida (assembly GCA_029216955.1). Taxonomy (NCBI): domain Eukaryota; kingdom Viridiplantae; phylum Streptophyta; class Magnoliopsida; order Asparagales; family Iridaceae; genus Iris; species Iris pallida. The sequence goes on along the minus strand of JANAVB010018806.1, from coordinate 546 downwards.
CGGAGACACCTCAAGACCTGGAAAACGGGATACGCTTCCAACACATTGCGATCGCTTACGGAGATCCCACATCAGCGGGGGATCAAATGATTCACAACTAGTAATCCTGTCCTGTTTGTCCTCCTAAAGGAGGTACACATATACGCTTCTAACCCATGAAGATGTGATCCTTCGCTCGCAAATGAGGTAGTAATCATTGGCCTCGGGTAAACAAGGGTAACTCCTCATAAAATAGATATTATTTACACTCAAAGCGAATAAAGAGAGATTGCGACAACTGACAACAAAAACAAACAATGAGTCATTCATATTACTCAAGAACCCCTTTAAGTAAACAAGAAAGGAGATAACAACAAACAGAGAGATATCTAATCTTACTAAGAACTTTCAGCCAAAGCAATAGCTCATAACTTCGCTCCTCGAGTAAGTATTAAACATACTTAGATAGCTTAGTAGCTGTCCTAGCTTTTAGAACCATACAGGAAAATGTATAGTAGAAAGGAATCAGCCGGCCTAGCGTATGGACTCTAGGTACTGGCACGAAAT
>JANAVB010018805.1:0-141694 GCA_029216955.1 Iris pallida | reverse complement strand
AGAAGAAGACAACAATTAATAACAAAACTAAACAAAAAAAACATAAAAACAATCAAACACAAAAATTAAACTAACAAGAGGGCTTCTGCTCCTCTTTTTCAGGGAGGAGAGAGAGAAGAAAGAGAAGGGAGAAGAGTTGAGGGGGCGGAGAGGGTTAGTCGGAGAGAGGAGCTGGAGGAGCCGGAGAAAGGCGGAGGAAGAGGAAGAGCGGGGGATCTCCCGGCGGCGGAGGTGCGAGCAAACGGCGGAGAAGAGGGGGTTCCAGCGGTCGACGCGGCTAGAGGGCCGGTGACGGCGCGGAGAGGATGCGGCACTCGCGGAGGTGCCGGGTCGGCGCTCGCGGATCCGTCGGTGGTAGGTAAGTAGTATGTGGAGGTGGCGTGTGTGTTTTATTTTTTATTTTTTTGGGAATTTTTGGTTGCGGTGCGATGGGTGGTGTCGGATTGAGGAGTATGGCGGCGGGGACAGCGCCGCGGTGGCGACGGTGACCAGTGTTTGTCGGATGGCTCGGCCGGTCGGGGTCGGGAGGTGATGGTAAGGGTGATGGCGATGGTGGTGGTCTTTGGTAGACAGGGTGGTTATGGTGGTGGCGGGTGTCGGAATGTGGTATCGGGATAGGGTACGGCCAGACGAGAGGCGGTCAGCCGCTGGAAGGGGGTGGCGACGAGTCGTGATGGTGATGTCAACGGTGGTGGCTGCCGCGGTCTGAAACGGAGGTGGCTGAGTTGGCTCGGCCAGGGACAGAGGTGATCCATGGTGGCGGTGAGCCTGTACTGGTGGCAGGTGGCTATGGTTCAACGGAGATACGATACGGGTATGGCTAGGCTGTTGGTTGCTTCAGGGGATTGTCGGGGTGCAACGAGGGTATGGGCTGGAAGCTATGGCTTAGGTGAGGCCGGGGTTCGGTCGGTGGCTAGGTATAGGATTTGATGCTGTCGGGTATGTCTGACATGAGTAATTTATGTACATGTAAAGATGGAATAAGATTATGGATATGGGAACACGGACACGATGCACATTTTATGGAGAATTTGTGGATGTGAGGAATTTACGGAGGAGTACCTGCCTATTTATAGGATGTGAGAATTCCCAGTTGGATAAGGATTGGACCCGAATTTATTATTTAAATCAAATTTGGGTTTGATCTACATAAAGTTTAAATTGTAGACAAAATCCAACAATATCTAAATCTTTATTCAATTTATTTAATAATCTTTCAACCAATCTTAAAATAACTAGTTTAAAATTTTTGACTTTTAAATTCAAAAAAATACTATAATAAATTTCAAAAATTGAAATCAGTATTTAAATATTAATAGTGAATACTTAAAATTATCTTTTTATTAAATTAGGATAAAATAATTTCGAAAGTGTAATAAATGTTAAATAATTACTAATTCTCGAAAATTCAAAACATATACATGAATTGAATTTCATGTACGCGCTTGCCGATAATATCAATAAAAAGAATAATTTTCTCAACTACTGCGTATTTTGTCCAATAAATTAAGAATGTCAAAAATTGATATTTGGAAATCTCGATGCGCCATTTTCCAATATTTTAAGTAATTAAAATCATCGCCACATATTATTTTGAAAACTATATTACAAATAAAATCGAAAATATTTTCTAAAAGTATGTACGCTCGCACATATTCGCACTCGACGAGCAATTACGGAAAACAATATTTTGCGCACGACGTACAATACGATTACGCGACGTACAATTCGAAAATTTTAAAACTAATACCAAATTTAATAAAATAAAAAATAGTAGAAATTTAGAGGTTTTACACCAATGATATCAACTTTGCGGAAGCAACACTTCAGAGTTTGCCGAAACAACGGAGTTAAAGAATTCAATCGAAAGTCCAAGGACGTAAAGCCGTGCTCTGATACCCTTAGTCACGTCCCGCTCCCGTAGGAGCGATCGTCCTCGCTAAGGCGTGATGCCGCTGTAGAAGCATGGAAAAGAATAATAAATTCTTATGCGGCCCAGAAACTCCATGCGGCTCAGAACTTGGGGGGTTTCATGCGGCTCAAAAATCACTGAGAGCTTCATGCGGCTTAGAAAGCTTCATGCGGCTCAGAAAGAGCCACGCGGCCCTATGCGGTTCAAAATTGACCTATACAGATGGCCATAATTACTCTGTGCAGTTGGCCATTAATGCTCTGACATAAAGTGATAGCTCTGACAGAAATGATGGCTCTGACATAAGACGAGACGCGACATGCTCATAAAGACGAGAAAATCTTTATGATATCTGACACAGTGCACAAATTCTAAAGAAAGTTATTTATGCGGATCGCCTATATGGCCTTCATGCGGCTCAGACATGAGGCCACCCTCATGCGGCTCGGTTATGAGGCCACCCTCATGCGGCTCGGTCATAGGGACCACCCTCATGCGGCTCGGTTATGAGGCCACCCTCATACGGCTCGGTTATGAGGCCACCCTCATGCAGCTCAGTCATGGGGATCACTCTCATACGGCTCAGTCATTGGGCCACTCTTATGCGGCCCGGTCATGAGACCACTCTCATACGGCTCAGTCATAGGGACAGTCTTTTTTACGACTCTGCCAGGATGCATCATTCATGCGGCTCGCAACATAGTCGTGGTTGGAACACGTGGCAGGAATTGACCAAGTCATAACAGCTCAAATTTATTGCAACCAACAAATCATAACAGTTCAGATTTATTGCAACAAACATATCAAGATTAATCTTAACCAATCCCCAACTGTCCACTTCTCAAGGCGCAGTTATAAGGATATGGCCACGTGGCTATACACCCCACTCATCACGAATTCCTATAAATAGCATGGGATTATTCCTTTACACCACACAGACAAGAGAATAACACAGAGCAAAAGATACAGAAAGAGAGAGCATTTCTTCGTCGGAGCCGAGGTTGCGTTCGATCATCCAAGGAGTAAGGCAGAGTTGATAGCACTTTTCCGAGCCTCTACCGTCACCCCCCCCAGAATCCAAATTAAACAATTTACTTAGATTGCTTTTCCTAGGTTTTGTTCCTAGGCTCTCTTTGTATAAGCGAGTTTGTAATTGTGAATCAAAGTTCAGTCCTCCCATAAAACTGTTCTTTCTTAGATAATCAATGGCAAACACGATGGCGACTCTGCTGGGGACTAACTTCTCCACTGCTAAGAAGTTGGTGACACAATCGGACGCAGCCAAGCTCGGCTCTACGCAACAGATGATGGTTGTTAGCTTCGACTAGCAAACGTTTGAAGAGATGCTCTCTGACGGGAGCGCTAGCCTGGTCCAGAAGCGAGCCGGCACGAAGAAGGCTCGCAGGGAGTGGAGGCCCAAAACTGCTGCTCCTTCCCAAGCTCTAGAAGAAGTGTTCTTTGCTGCCTAAGACGGCAGAGAAAACTCACATGCGGCCCACTTCAGGCCGCAGAGGACCCTGCTGTCCCCAAGTCTGGCAAAGGAAAGCACTACGATGCTGGACTTGTGGGAGCAAATGGGAACTCTGTGCGGTCCAAGAAGAAGCCGCATAAGGGCGCCAGCCGCATGAAGGCTCATGCGGCCACCAATCTCAGCCGCATGGAGAAAACTCATGCGGCTACCAATCCCAGCCGCATGGAGAAGGCTCATGCGGCCACAAGCTCCAGCCACATACAGAAAGCTCATGCAGCCGCCAATCTTAGTCGCATACAGATCGCTCATGCGGCCACCTATCCCAGCCGCATGTAGCATGCTTATGCGGCCGCCAAGCCCAGCCGCAGGGAGATGGCTCATACGGCATCCAATCCCAGCCACAGACCATCCGCCATATGCGGCTCAGGTTCAGTCTTCGACCGTCTCTCATGCTGTCCTGACCTCAGATGCTCCCAGAAAGATGTGCCAGACTCTGTACGGCACAGCTTGGACTCTTCCTACTACGCGCCCTTGGATGCTAGAGCGAAGAAGTCTAGGACAGCGCGGGCTCGTCGAGCTCAGTCAGTTGTCCCAACTTCTGACCATCAGGGAGTCCCGCTAACTGTTACGCGGGCCTCTGATGGAAAGTTGTACAAAACTACCCGTGTCTAGCCCCCGACGGCCAACGGACAGGGTGGTTCTCAAGAGTTTCCCAACAATGATCAGGGGCAAGTACTTTACTAGCCCCACGTCAGGAGAAAACATAAAACCAATACACTCGTATGTTCGGGACTCTCGGGCCCATAAACGAGTATAAAGGTTGCTCGAGATGCACTTGACTTACGTGATATGATCCTTCACAAGCGCAAGAAAAGAGAAAACCTTGGTGTGCAGAGAGTCCTTCCATTGACATCACTGCACTCAAGTCATTGTTAACTGCTGCTGCTGCAATAAGATAGCAGTACAAGAGGATCGACAGTCCGTCTTCCAATGACTGTAGCAGCCAGGCCCGGTCCTAGAAAGCTCGGAAGACGAGGTGCTTCCTTCGCCTCTTGTAATTCTGTCCAAAAAGTCTCTACCGGCAAGGGAGGGAGGAAGAAGTAAATGTCTTCAGCCCGATGATCTCAACTAGCACGGCTAAGAAACTCTCATCCAAGCGGTTGTCCACAACCACCACAGGAGAAGTTTATCAAGACACCTGCTCGAAGACGAAATCTTCAACACTTGGAGATTTGTCATCTACATCCCTGGGGGTAGCCGAAGCTGGAGGTAGCACTCCCTGGAACATATAAAATAATCTGATGTTCCAAGAAGATCAATCTGGGAAAACAATCCCCCCAACAGATGCAGCAGACTCAGACGTCCCTGAAAATGTCCACAAGTGCCAAGATGAGGCAACCTCCTATGCAGGGGGTGGCACTTCCTCTTAGTCCGAACCAGAGGAGAACATTCCCACATGCCCCGACGACTTCTCTATTCGAGAGTATGATTCAGAGAGCACATCTTCTACAGTCCCTTCTACTGTTCCCCATGTAAGAACAGTATTCATGACGGAGAATGACCAAGACGGTCCCAGTGATCGACAACGCCTCGACACTCTTGAGGCCATACTTCATACCTTAGTTAAGTCGATGGACGAGATCAAGGCGGCCCTACCGGCTCTCCAGGAAAGGACACTCGACCAAACAAGCTTGGGTCCCGTCGTCAATGTGGACTCAAACACAACTGTACCAACCCGGGCGATAATCCACCCGGAATGTCGGCACCCACCGCTGCAGAAGACGCTAGGGAGGCGAGAAAAGATGTCCAGGAGCTCCGGGAAATGTTTTACGCCCGAGAAACCTCTCAGGACCTCAAGATACGACAGCCGTATCCCGCTGCATGGAGAGATGTCCCCTTTCCTCCAAGATACAAGCCATTCAACATCAATCCTTACGACGGAAAGACATCTGCGAATCGGTACATGACCTACTTCGAGGTCACAACCGACCATCTACCGCATGACGACGCCATCCTTACACGATTGTTTGTCGGGGCATTGGAAGGAGTCGCATTCGATTGGTACCGCAACTTACCGTACAACTACATCCATTCCTTCGCCGGCTTCAAACATATGTTCTTGGAGAGGTTCTATGAGGTGGGACAAGATGTGACAATGTCAACCCTCATGGATGTTGTTCAAGAAGAGAAGGAGCTGACAACGAACTATATTAAGCGGTTTCGCCAAACCGCGATGAAGTTGCCCTCCGGTAACCCGAACTCTTCCTTAATTGAAATTTGCCAAAAGAGGCTGCTCCCCACAATCAGTCTCTGGATGGATGAAAGTCAATTTAAGGACTGGAAGACCTTCATAATCAGCGCCACTAGCGCAGAAGCCAAATTGAAGAAAGCTCACCAACTGGGACTGCACATCTCGGATGGAGAGGATAAAGGCAAACGCCCTAACGCCAACAACAACAACGGTGGTAATTCCTCCAACAACCGAGACAACAAGGGCAAACAGGCTATGGTGGCCGACACAGCCCAGAAGCCCGAACCGAAGCAGGCAGAAAAGCAGTGGCCGCAGATGACTTACTCCTTCGAGGATAGTCATGTCAAGCCTATCTTTGACATGCTCTTACAATGAGACAGAATTCAGCTCCCTCCGCCAAGGTGTGAACCTCGACCTGCAGAAATAGAGAGCCCCAAGTACTGTCACTACCATCGCTACGTCCACCATGCTACACAAGACTACTTCCAATTGAAGCGGTACATCCAGAACCTCATCGACTCCAAGGCTCTGGCCATTTATTTTGAGGAGGTGACGGTCGATGTCAACATGGTGTCAGTCCAATTCGACAGCTTTCCGCTAACGAGGACCCAAGACGGTGTAGTACCCGTCCCTCCCACGGGTAAAAATGGAGGTCGCTAATCTTTCACCGCCCCGAGACCAGGCTGCTGGACTGGTACCCCTCACCACATCACGAGGAGGGTCATGTGGGTCCACCCGGACTTAGTATCTGAAGTAACCCAGTCAGCATCACCCTCTACTGGCAAGAAGAGGGCAGAAAAGTCAAGTCCTGCTGCACAATCTCAGCCGATGTCGAAGAAGCGACAGCTATCACCCGGTCTGGTGCACAAACTCAACCCATGCCGGGTAACTCGACTGAAGAACGTCAGCCGGCCACTGCTGATACCCCAAGACCTTCTCAGCCTCCGCCGGTCGGTAAGCCTAAGCCAAGGAGACCCGCTTTGACAAGCCGCTCCGGAAAGACACGCCTCAGGGACTGGAGAAGCCCTATAATTTTGATATTTTGGCACAATTGGCCAACACACCAGCCAAATTATCATTATGAGCTCCTGAGACTCTCCAAATATGTTTGTGTCGCACTGAGTGAAGCACTCCAGAATGTCGACGCATATCTGGCTCAGGTCAAGCTTACAGGAGAGAGCTCGCCGACAGATCTCCAGGACAGCACTTGTACAGGTGCAATGACCAATATTGTGTTCACTCCGTAGGACATGCTTATCAAGACCAGCCTGCAAGATCGCCCTCTGTATTATGCTAGATACGTCGGCGACATCAAGGTAGATCAGATGCATATTAATTCCGGTTCTTCGATAAGCACTATTCCGAAGAGCTTGCTTCACCTCCTGCGCATCCCTATGCATCGGCTGAGTCCTACCAGCACCGCCATCAGCGGTTTCAATTCTGGAAGAAGCTATCCCATTGGGAATATTCGTCTGAAGTGCCAAATTTGCGACCTTCAGTCGGAAGTAACTTGTTATGTTATAGACGCAGATACCTCCTACAATATTCTCCTTGGGCATCTATGGATACATGATTATATGATCGTGCCCTCCACATTGCACCAGTGCTTCAAGTACGTCGGCAAGCACGGCTTCGTTAAGACATAATTTGACGACATCGATCCTTTCAAAGGAGTCGAATCCTATTATTCAGATTCTTGCTTGTACGAAAAATCAAAGAGGCACCTGATCAAGGAGGATGCTCAAGAGCAGACGGAGGCCATTGCAAGGCCTGAGGAACCCTTGAGAATACATCTCCAACCCTGCAAACCAGGCAGGACTGTGCCTCTTACAGCCACTCTGCGTAGAGAAGCAACTAGTCTCCCGGTGCTCACTGCACAAAAGGAGCAGATGACAATCCGACTGCCAAGGTCTGGCCGAGGGCTGAGACCCACTACAGAGCCACTCACAATCAGGCTGCCCAGTGCCGGCCAACAACAGTCAGAAAAGACCAATCCTTTTATCAAGCCAATGATGATTCGTCTTCCCAGGACAAGTCGACAGCCGAGCGCTAAGCCAGGGACTGCTAGTGAGCGAACAACTCCACGTCCAGCACAAAGCGCTAAGCATGGGATTGCTAGTGCACCTAAGACCCCACGTTCAGCACCACCAGTTGTAAAACCCCTAAATTTCTACTATTTTTTATTGTTAAATTTGGTACCGATTTAAAATTTTGTATTGTACGTCGTGTAGTCGTATTGTACGTCGTGCACGAAATTTCATTTTTTTGAATTTGCTCGACGAGTACGAATATGTGCGAGCGTACATATTTTAGAAAAATATTTTTTTAATTTTATAGTTTCAAAATAATTTATTAATAATTATTTTAGCTATCGTACCAAACTTTCAAGCTAATTACTTTATTTATTTTATTGGTACAAAGTCATTCTTGTGCAGTATATATTTCCTAAATATTTTACTAGTCTATTTTAAATAAAAATGTAATTTTCAAGATTTATTAATATTAATATTTTATTCAAAAAGATATTTAAAAATATTTATTATTTTCAAATTATTATTATTGGTATTATGAAAAATATTTGGAAGTTATTGTGGCCATTTGAATCTTAATTTGATTTTTGGATTTATCTAAATAGATTAAAGTAATATCTATAATTGAAATTTGATTTATTGATTTGATTTTAAACTAAAGGGATATATTTTTTTTTTAAATTGGATTTGTATTGGATTTGTATTTGATTTCATTGTTTTGAATTAAGTACTGAATTATCTAAATTTGGGTTTTAACTAATCCTAACCTTTATCTTAATGGAAATTTCTACATCCTATAAATAGGCAGGTACTCCCCCATTATCTCCACAAGCCAAAATTTCTCCCACAAAATTTTTTTTCCATAAACCCTAATCCCGTGCATCGTGTCCGTGCCCTTATTTTTCCCTTTTCACTATTTTATTTACATGTACATTTCACCTTCTTTGTGTCCACAAGTCGGACACGATTTCGATATAGCAACCCAGTCTCTGATCCCTAATCCTAAACTAATCCCGCATCACCCTAACAACTACTATCCGCCACGACTGTTCCCGTTCTTGCACGATCGGCCACAACATCACCGGAGTTCACCACCCGTCGATCCCGACACGACCAACCCTACGGCCACTCCCTGGCCTTCCCTCTTCCACCGATCATCACCACCGCATCACCAAATCTGACCCACAGCAACCACCTGGATAGCCTCCTGTCCGGCACCCCAAAGTTCAGCACCCTCCTCCACGTCCTGCCAACCATCCGACCACCTGTAGTCCCGGTCTCTTCCGAACTCTCCGAACACCACAACCGTAGCAAACTCCACCACCGCCCTACGGCCATCGCCGGAGCCCCAAACAAAAGCCCCCAATTATAAAACCCTAACCCAAAAACATACCTCGCCGCCGACCGGAGCTTCGCCTCCAGCGCCGTCGCGGTCTCCGCCTGAGCGGCCGACCCGAACCCCGTCGACTTGACCCCCGCACCCTTCCTCCTCCTTCGTGCCCGGTCCCAGCCGTCCGTAGCGACGCCCGACCAGCGTCGTCGACCTACAACTCCGGCAAACCCTGACCTACCCACTTGCCGTCGCGTCCCGCCGCCTGGATCTCCGGTGCGCCGCCTCTCCGCAGCCCTCTGCGAGCCCAGCCGTCGTGCCGTACGTCCCCGACGAGAGTCCTCCGCAACCTCCGCCTGCCGAACCCTCTCCGATAAACCCCTTCCACTCACCGCCGCCGAAATCTTCCTTGCCACCAGCTCCACCGCCCTACTCCGGCACCACCGCCATTCGTACCGCCCGCCGCCTGCTCTGCCGACGAATCCCCCAAAACCCTCACCGCAGCTGAGTCTCCCGACCGCCGTCCCTTCTTTTCTCTCCGACCGCTCGTCTCCCTCACTCCCTCTGCCTCTCACAGCCTTCGCAGCGCCGTCGGCGAACACAGAGCCGGCGACGAACCCCTCGCTTCCTCTCAGCCTCTTCGCTCCCTCTTCCTTTTTATTTCTCTGTGAACTGAAACGAGAGAAGAAAAATGAATACAGCTGTATGCTGAACCCAACACTTGACTTTTATAATACGTATTAGTTATAACTATTATTACTATAGTTATTATTAGTAGCTGTTATTATTATTATTATTTTTTTGGTTTATCTATTTAATAATATATATGAATATTAATATTAGTATTAATATTTTGGTAATTTTATAAAATAATTATAGTAATATATTTGTGAAATTATTATTACATGGAAATTTATCTATAGCTCTTTGAACTATAAATTTTTTATTTTGATCTAAAAATATTTTTTACTAATAAAATATAGTTCCTACCTAAAATATTATGTTGACAACATGTAAAATTCCTATATCGATTTTCCCATATTATAAATATTTACCAAAAAAAATTATTCTACTAGTAAATATGGTATTCAAGAATTTTAAGTATTTTTCTAAAGATTATATATATATATTATTATTATTATTATTTTTAGCCATTTTTCCTTTTGATTCTTCTCATATCCAGGACCAATCCCATTGTTTCTATTCTCTCGCCAAATTCTGTCCTACCCCATATCGACCCTAACTGATTTGACCCTTCTGGACCCAATGGAACTGTCCGTGCCACCATCAGAGGTCACCTTGCATAGTTGTTGTACCGAAGTCGCAAATTGTGCCACCTTGATCATCGTAGCACACCAGATGTCCTACCAGGCAAGACACCTTGCCATTTGCTGTTTAATTATTTTAGCTCATATTTTATGCATGTTTATTATTTTCTTTATGTAAAATAAACTGTGATACATGGCATAACCTGTTACAATTTATTGTTCAGTTTATTGCTATGTATTATTTCTTACACATTAAACTTAGAGTTAAGGGACCTCCCTTTGTGTGTTGCATTCATAGACCTTGACACGTTTATACCACGTTGTTGTGTGTCACATATAGGACTCGGACATGCGTGATTGGCTGGCCACCAGTACGTATAAGCCATGCGTTAGGAAATAACTGCTAATAGAATTGCATGCTAGAAGACTTAGCAGTTATGAGTTGGCATTGGGCGGGAAGAATATGATTGGGAGTTGACTACCACCCTATCTATCGTAGACTCGCTCGCTACTGAGGAACGATAGGTAGACTATATGCTATAGACTCGCTCGGTACTGAGGAATAGTATATGGTGTTGTGACTCGCTACTGAGGTACTGCATTGGTATTTTCTTGACTTGACCGGGTAGTCATGCGACCATGAACTGTTCTTAAAACTGCATTCACTTAGAACGGTAGGCTACCTTTATCCGTTAGGTACGAGTACTTTTTGGTTTGAGTACTTGTATCTGACCGTGGCTTGGAACAGTAACTTGTCGCGGATTAGTTCGTCACATCTTGTCCTTGTTTGGTTGTAGGTATGACTTACTACTTCGATGAGAAGGTATTGAACCTTGTTGGGGTCCGGATACCATATTGGATTCTTAGCATGGAAAGATACGCCACCGTGAATTAGTTTACCATCTCTGTCCTTGTTTGGTTGGGGGATGGTACGCTCGTTCAGTAGGTGCGTATTAGACCATGTTATAATTCGATTGACTTATTTATTTGAGCAATATTATTCAATTTATATGGCATGATATTATGTGTCTTGTTACGTCCCTCTGAGGACCTGGTTATCTCTCCAGTTGTGTGCTCTTGTCTTTCGCAGGTGTTCTAGCCCTAGTCGTGGTCCTCTCTATTTCTTCGAGGATGATTGCACTTGGATCGTCTACGCTTCGCTCGCCAAAATTATTCCTTTTCTCATGTATTTTTCTTTACTTGTTGGTAGTGAATTTGTCTCCGCCCAACATATTTTATCAAGATAAATTCTTTATCATTATATGATATCTTTTATTCATTTATTTTATGTGGATGAGATAGTTATGGTTCTACTGCATTTTATAGCTTATGTATTCATACGAGGTTTCCATATATTGGAGTGTACTTCGTATGTATACAGCTGACATGTCTACGATCCTAGTCCTACGTATTTTGGGACTGGGCGTTACACCAGTGGAGCCCCTGATGATCAAGCTGCCCAGGTCATCCTCCCAGTCTTCATTGATACAGGGGGTGGCTGAAGAGGAATTAGAGCTAGCCAAGTATGTGGCTGCCCACACTGATGTTCCTTCTGTTGACGATGTAATCCTACCTGAAAAGATACCTTACTTTATCAATAAAGGGTTATCTTTGAACTACCTCGAGCTTAATAAGCTTTGTATAATGTATGCTATGGAACACGGTATAGGCACCAACCTACACACCCAAGTGACAAATGTCTATACCGCAAACCAACTCACTCCCGTAGAAGGCTCTTGCTTCATAGTCGAGGGAAAGGATCATCTAATCATCTTCGGCCGAAAGAATGATCCACAGCCCTTCAGGATAGAAGAAGTTGATCTCGAATCTGACACCGGGAGACTGCCCCTTATCTGTATAGCTCCCGATACAAGTACCTCATGCAAAAATAGGGGTATGATATAGAGACAACGCCAGGCTTGAATTACGGTACCGGTTGGTGTTTACCTTTGCAATTGCCGGTCCCGGTTGGAAAACCACGGGATTACTACAGCAAGACCGGACGTGGTCGATGCTATGTTACACCCAACAACTGCTGAAAGCTCAGATGAGGAATGTAACTGGCATTCACATTCAACCGAATCACCCACTTCCGATTCGGATGTCAGCATCGGGGACATATTCAGGCAAGTTTGGTCTGTCAATATGGCATTTGCTGATGCCTATAAAGAAGACGAAGATGTACCCGAGCTTCTCGAGTTAGAGCCTTGGGTTCAATAGCTAGATGTGCAGTAGGAGAAGAATTTTGAACAAAGAGATCCTCCTACCGAAGATGAGGTCATACAAGTTGACCTCGGCGATGAATCCTCTTCAAAGCTAATCTTCGTCAGTAAAAGCCTGACAGACGAAGAGCGGGAGTCGCTTTTGCAACTTATCAGAGAGTACATCGACGTGTTTGCCTGGAGCTATGAAGATATGCCAGGGCTAAACCCCGAGGTTGCTCTCCATAAACTCAACATTCGTCCGGACGCAAAGCCGGTCAAGCAACAGCAACGACGGTTTCGCTCGGACATCATGAATTCTATCGAAGCTGAGGTCAACAAACTAATAGCCAGCGGCTTCATCCGTGAGGAACAACATCCAAAATGGGTCACCAATATAGTACCGGTCCTCAAGAAGAATGGGAAGATCCGAATTTGTATCGACGTCCAAAATTTGAAGGAAGCATGTCCTAAGGATGAGTTCCCTCTTTCTATTACGGACATAATGATTGACAACACATGTGGCTTTGAGCGCATGTCGTTCATGGATGGCTTCTTAGGATACAACAAAATCAAGATATATTCTGACGATGAAAAGCATACATCATTCCGAATGCCAATTGGTGTATACTGCTACACAGTCATGTCCTTTGGTTTAAAGAATGTCGACGTCACATATCAACGAGCTATGAGTGTCATCTTCAGAGATCACCTGCGTAAGACCATGGAGTGTTACGTCGATGACATCGCTGTCAAAAGCCGCTCTAAGGAAGATCATCTGCACGATCTGAGGACAGTATTCGACCTGATGCGAGCACACAACTTGAAGATGAATCCTACCAAATCCTTCTTGGGCGTATCTAGCAGAAAATTCTTAGATTTTATTATTAACGCCCAGGGAATCCATATAAACCCTGAGAAGACGAAGGCAATCATGGAGATGGGTCCCCCGAGAAATCTTTGAGAACTCAGAGGCCTTCAAGGGAGGCTAGCCTACATCAGGAGGTTTATCTCTAACCTCTACGTGCAATGTCAAATATTCACACACCTCATGAAGAAAGGCGTCTCCTTCGTATGGGATGAAGAGTGCCAACGTGCCTTCGATAACATCAAAGAATATCTGTCGAACCCTCCAGTCTTGGTGGCTCCGGTTACTGGAAAGCCGTTCTTGCTTTATGTGCGAGCGATGGAGCATTCCCTCGGTGCTCTACTAGCACAAAACAATTATAGAGAGCATGAACAGGCTATCTATTACCTCAGTCGAATGATGATAGGACCTGAACATAGATACACCGCTGTGGAGAAGGAATATCTTTCTTTGGTGTTCGCTATTCAGAAGATACGACACTATATTACAGGACAAACCATCCATGTTATATCACGAGTCAACCCCTTAGGGTCCTCATGACCAAACCAGGTGCACTCAGCTCTCGCCTCGCTACCTGGACGATATTATTCTCTCCCTACGACATGATCTTCGTTCCATAAAAGGCTGTTAAAGGTCAAGCTCTGGCAGACTTTTTGTCACGCTCCAGAACCAGAATACTGGCAAGTAAGGACGGACCAAGCCAGCTACGTATACCAAAGTACTCGAGTACTCCGAAATAACGTATAAGCTGTATAGATGGGGGTCACTGCTACAAGCCAATAGTCAATCCTAGGTCACATAATCCTAGATATCTCAGTCTCAGACAAGAAATAAGGTACAAGAATATGATCATCATGCATATAAGACAGTAAAGCATCCCAAACTATAATATATAGATAATCATGAAGCTAGTAATACAAAATGAAGAACTAGCAAGACTAAGTAATACATGATCAGCTCTAGCTGCAGTCTAGAAATATAACATCATGCCTAAGCCGTAGGCCAAATGTCAAGTCCAAAACACGAGCTAAACACGTGCTCGATGGCTAAACGCCTCAAAAGAATATGTACAAAAAAGAGTGGGTAAGAGAAAGAACACCCACTCAAGTCCTCTGGTGCTCCGGGTGGTCACCATCGAGAGGGAGGTCCAGAAGATCCTCGGGCTCCTCAACTAGATCTGGTCAATACAAAACCAGTGGGATCAGAACCCCAATAGCAAGTACCACAAAGAAAGCCAAACTTATGAACTAAAACCAGCATATAATTTATAACATCTCTAAGATAAAGCAGTAAACGAGACTAGAATAGTAAATTGGTACCACAGTGTTTACGAAAGGAAACTGGAACATGCAAGAAGGATAGCAAGTGAATACATAGAATAAACTGGATATATGAGCATATGGTGAAGCCAAGCATGTAGTAGGAAGAATAGTATGTAAGGAAAGACAGGAAGCTAAGTACTACAATAAGATAAATTGGAACAAGACTAGACTAGACAAGAATTGACTCCATCCATCAATCACGGCTAAGCAATGAGTACGGCTTGATACTTTAGCTAACTAGGGTTGCCACAATCCTAATTACTAACACATGCAAGTTTGAGAAATCTAAGTCCAGTTACCTGTCAGCTACTACCTGAATGATCCAAGCTAAAAAGAAAAGAAGTATAGCAGACACACTGCAGTAAGATACATGTGTCCTAAAGAGGTACCCCACTCGATGGTATTCTGGAAGAGTGCTCATCATGACAGATAGCTCCAAATCCCATGTATATATATAAGACCAAGACCAAAGGGGCAACAGGTAACCGGGAAAAATCTACAATGATCTAGGTAATCAAGCTAGTTGTTCAGTCCTTAACATTTTCTTGTTGGATTCTAGGTGTGGCATTTCGCAGAATCCATCCTAGACATGAGACATGCAAGACTGGATAAGACAAGCAAGATTGTGCACTACAACAAACCACAACAAGACATGACAATATCAAGACAAGAGTGCGCTACGACGAGCCACTATCAAGGAGCTAGACATGTACTAGAATCAAGAGTACGCCATGACAGGCCACTATCATGTAAGCAAGAAGGACATGTATCATGAGTGCGCCACGACGGGCCACTATCTAGTAAGCAAGAAGGCATGACAACAATTATCATATCTTGTAGGAAAGAATCTATCAAAAGATATATCATGGCATGTGGAGAAGATTAATTAAGGCTAAGTACATTTCATAAAAAAATTATTGAACATGTGCTAGTATCAAGTCTATATAGGGTGTACAATCATTCTCTAACTAAGAAAGACCATTTTATCATGTTAAAAAATTATTATAGTCGAAGAAAATATCAAAAGCGGACAAAAACGGGCCAAAACGGACAAAAACAGACTAAAACGGCATAAAACGCATACCGGCGGTATACTGCGGCATACCGACGGTATACCGGTCTAAAGACAGAAAGTTTCTGGTGCAAAAATCGGCATACCGGCGGTATACACCAGCATACTGTCGGTATACCGATTTTCCAAACAGCAACAAAATTCAGATTTTTGCTAAAACTTGTTTCGGCCATAAAAACTTCATTTTAAATCGAAATTCAGACTTTCAAAAGTCAAAATTGCATAGAATTAAATTCCCTACAACATAGAACTATTAGATTTCACAAATTCAAAGATTTGATTGATCAATATCTCAAAATACTCCTAAACAGAGGTTCTCGGAATACAGAAACGAGTTCCGATTGCCACCAAACTCAAAATCTATGTATACTAGCTAGGTAAGGACCTCATATATGTATATGTGACCAAGATCCATGATGGTAACTCTAGCATCACTCTTGATACCAAGTTTTCTACTAAGTCACTATTGGGTTTTAACAGAAAATCAAATCTTGCTTAAACGGATTTTTGGAAACATACATATATACGAGAATCATCAGGAAATATATTTAACAAAATGAGTTTAGGAAAATTCTAAGCATTTAATACCAAGGAAAAAAAATGATAATAGATTACTATTGTTCAAGAATTTGGCAAGATGTACTTGCCTAGGTTAAGCTCCAAGCCTAATCTTCTACTCCACCACCAAGAGGGGTACGAAACCACACTCTAGACCTCAAGGCCAAGCTCTTGGCAAGCTCCAAGGGAAGAAAGGGGAAGAAGAAATAAAGAGAGAGTGAAGAGAATGAAAGAGAGAGGAGATAGAAAGTGAAATAGTATATATATATAAGGGAGAATTAATCTTAGCCGTTGGATCATGATCCATGTCAAAGTCTAGGTCAATCATGGCCATTCAAACAAAACCAATTATCTATGGATAATAGGGTACATCTACACTATTCACAAAAATATCTAAATAATTTTCACGAAAATATCTAAACACTATTCATGAAAAATGTCTAAACACTTTTCATGAAAATATCCGAAATACTATTCACGAAAATATCAAAAACCGAAAATATCTAAATTGTAGAAAACATGTCCGGGCGGTATGCCATCGGTATACAACGGTATACCGACGTTATGCCGATCAAGGAGAAAACCTATAGTTTTGGGAAAATTTAAAGCATTCCAGAAACCAAAAAAATACGAAATACACTGCAAAATACGTATTCGTATATAAATACCGATACTGTGAGACGAGTCTCACACTTTTTAGCGGCCCATCCAGGTTCGGAGTCAACCAGAATATATGAAGAGATCCCAGACGAGGTCGCCAACTCAAACATGGCTTCCTAAGATACCGTTTGGCGAATGTTCTTCGACGGTGCTTCAAGAACCGGGCCCAAGGGCAATATCGTCGTTGGGGTCGGAGTGGTGCTGATTTCTCCCTCTGGCTTGGTGATCAATCGGACATATTTCCTTACAAAACCCTGCTCAAACAACGTGGCCGAGTACAGCGCCTTGGTTATCGGCCTCCGATTTGCAAAGGAACTGGGGGTAGAGTACTTGAAAGCATATGGCAATTCACAGTTAATCGTCAATCAGATCCGGGGTTCATATGAAGTTCGTCATGAAGACATGATCCCTTATCATCAAATCGCAATCGCCATCATTACGTCCCTGAAAGGGTTCTTCATAGAACATGTTCCCAGACTCTGGAACATTGAAGCCGATGCCTTAGCAGGACTGGCTGCTTCTCTAGCGGTCCCAAATTATACTCATCATTTGGTTGACGTAATAGGCCATGAATTGGTCTGTCCTAAGAACAACATCTAATTTGCTGAAAGTTATTCTGCCCTGACGGTCGACGAGACACAGGACTGGAGGCTCCCCTTTATCGACTTTGCAGTCTATGGCATCTTGCCGAAAAAATCGAAAGAAGCCACCTCTATTAGAAGACGTTCTCTCAGATTCTTCTACGATACAGAGACAAAGATGTTGTATCGACGGTCCTACAATAGATTACTGCTCCGGTGTTTGGCAAATACGGAGGACAAAGAAGCTGTACGTGAAGCTCACGACGACGTTTATGGGGACCATCAACATGGCCCAAAATTACAAGACCGCCTTTGAAGATAGGCTATTATTGGCCTACGATGGTGGCAGATGCAATAGACTATGCAAGAAAGTGTAAAGCTTGTTAGGTCCATACATATTTCATACATCAACCATCCGAGTTCCTACATCCGACGGTGGCATCCTGGCCATTTGAGGCATAGAGAAGGGATATCATTGGTCCAATCACCCCCACCTTCATCCAGAGGACACCGTTTTATACTGGCAATTACGGATTACTTCTCCAAATAGGCGGAAGTTGTTTCGCTTGTAGAAGTGAAGACATCGAACATGATCAGCTTCCTCAAGCATCACGTCATATATTGCTTTAGACTGCCTCGAAAGGTCATCCACGATAATGGTCCGCAGTTTGCAAGCCACGCCTTCTATCGGTTTTACGACAAACATCGGATCCAGAATGTTGCTTCAACACCATACAACCCGACGGCTAATGGTTTGGCTGAAGCGTTCAACAAAACTATAATCAAGCTTCTTAAGAAGTTCGTGTCCTCAAACAAACGCGACTGGAATGAAAAGCTTGGCGAATGCTTATGGGCGTACCGTACTACAGTCCGAACGGCCACTGGAAATGCACCATTCTCTCTGGTGTACGGAAGTGAGGTAGTTCTCCCATTGGAGACTCAAATCCTCTTGCTCTGCGTCGCCCTCACTTACCGATTGATGACGGACGATAATTACCGTCGCCGGCTACAAGAGTTGGAGGCCTTAGATGAGAAGCGCCTGTTAGCACAACAACGAATCAAGATTTATCAAGCACGCATCTCTTGATCCTTCAATAAGAAGGTTAAACTCAGAATATTCCAAGTGGGCGATCTCGTTTTGGCAGTCCGGAGGCCGATGGTTATTACTCACAAAACCGCCGACAAGTTCCAGCCAAAGTGGGAAGGCCCATTCATCATCGAGGCTGTATTCTCCAATGGTGCCTACCGTCTCAAAAAGCAAAACAGAGACCTGCTCATGATGCCCATCAACGGCAAGTTCCTGAAGAAGTATTATGTCTAAATGACTCCCGCCGAACCAACCGGATTGTTGAGTTATGTACCCTTAGGTACCGCTGAACTTACACTCTGGTCACTCCAAATGAATCTATATCACATCTTCTGGGTAGTAAGTCATATATCATACCTATGAACTTCCTTCCTAAAAGAGCATTTTTCTCATAATCTATTACCCGCACTTTCAGTGCACAAAAAAGGGTAACAGATCCTTAAAGTTCCCGAAACAGCCACGTCGATGTCACCTCTGAGTTGTTTCACTTCCATCAAAAACAAACCACCCCTTACGTAGAACTTCTACGTCCATATTACCTCTGAGTTGTTCTATGTACCCTTCATGGAGTCTACTCCTGCCACGTCCTCATTACCTCTGAGTAGGAAGACTTCGTTGTAAAACCCTCATGTTTACCACGTCCTCATTACCTTTGAGTAAGTATGTTGATTTTTTCTTGACTTATTATCCGTACCCAAAACCAGGATACGCCAAGGATAATAGGCCCACAAATGTCCACAGTTGACCACAAATGTCCACAGTTGACTACAAATGTCCACAATTGACCATAAATGTCCACAGCTAACCACAAATGTTGTACTAGGTCCCCTAGTACATGCGCCTCTTTTTCATCACCACATGCCCCAGGAACCCAGCTGTTCCATGGCATTCTTTCGCCCAATACCAAGAACTTTCAGGTCTGCCCTACCACGGAGTTGTTCTAGGTATCTCTATCGAACTTATTATCCATACCTAAAACCAAGGTATGCCAAGGGCAATAGGTCCACAGAAAGTCCCCAGTGGGGCAAAATACCATAAAACCATAAATACGGTACAAACACGACAGATAAAAGATGATGAAAACAAAGTCATTCATTGAAAATCAAAAGTACTACATTTTTGGGACCACATCCCTGTCAAAAATAAAGGAACATAAATGAAAGAAAGAAAAGGCCGATTATGGTTCGGCAACGCACAGCTCTCTGAGACGGTCCTTCAACTGGGCCGGCGACCGCTCAATCCTCCGCTTGGCCCGGCGCTCAGCCTCCTGAGTCAACCTCTCTGCATCCTCCAGATGCGCATGTGTCTGCCAGCCGTCTTTAAGCTTCTTCAGTACAAGATCCAAGGCAGTGGTGGTTCGGGTGCCCCGGTCAGCTTCCTGGAGAATTAGCTCCTTATCTTGGCGAGAAGCCTGGAGCTCAGATTCCAAAGTAACCAATTACCTCTGAAGATGGAGGATCTACTCCTTCGTATCGATTATCCCATGAGAGGCGGCCTCTTCCCGAGCAATGCAATCCTCTCCCCTGCGGCTTAGTTGATCGTACTGCAGAGATAATTTCGAAGGTCCTTCACTAGAATAGGCTTGGACGTCTCCCGTACCGCCCTTACCTTTTCTACGGCTGTTATAAGGAAGGCACGCTCCTGATTTATTGCTAAAGACATATCGACTTGCCGCAGTACTTAAAACTGGGCCACGAGCTGATCGGCTTCTAGTAATTTGGGCTCCAAAAGCTCGACCATCCCTTCCCCGCTGGGGAGAGTTCTGAGGAGTTCAATCTGGCCACGGGCACATTGACGGGCCAATGCAAAAGATGTCCCCCTCTCCAGCAGCTTTAATCCCTCGCTTCAGGTGGCGGTAGAAACTGTCAACCACGTCCTTCGATGATTCATCCAGAACATTCGAAGAAGACGGCGTCAAAGGAAGAGTAGCTGGCAGAGTTAAAAAAGATGCACCGGAACTTGATGCCCCTGCCACTAGGGAAACAAGTTCTGAGCGATAGGACGCTTGAATAGCGGCCATCTGAACCAAGGAGACTTGACAGGGCGGAAAGGTCGACCTCCAGAGCCACATGAACCAAGGAGGGTACAGGGACCATTTCTTCCCGTCCCGGCCGTTCCACTACCTGTTCTTCTGAACTCGAACCTGCAGGAGGCCCCTCGATATGAGTTGGAGGAGGAGGCATATTTTCTTCCACCAGATCCCCTCTGGTGACTTCTTCCCCGATGATGTCCATCGTTGGCAGCGAAGGAGCAAAACCAGTATGTCTGGAGCAACTATCGATCAGCTTAACCCGAAGGATATGAAGATAGAGCAAGTGAACCTCCTCACTAGTTAAGACTTGACTTAGCTTACCAGAGGAGGGTTGCAGAAGCTGAGGCTCGCTTACAGCCACCCTATCCTCTTCACCAGCGACATCCGAGTCGATTGCAGTTGGTTCCTCTGCCCCAGCCGCCTCGGAAGGGATACAACTGGATCAGCATCAACCGGCTGAAATTTAGCAACCTCGGGGATGGGTTCAGTTGAGCCCACGTCGCCCTGGGTTGAGACGTCAGCAACTGAAGGAACCTCAGCCGTCGCAGGAAGAACCCTGTCGGAAATAAGCTCGGCACTCATAGCACTAATTAAAGTGGCTAGAGCCTGGTCGACTTCAGAGATAGTAGCCGGCTCTGGAGACTCCATTTCTTCTGATGCCTACAAAAAAAAGGAGAACGATCATATCATAGTTCAAAAAAGACGAGTTAAAAAAGATGGTTGTAATTCGATTCACCTCCGAAACGACATCAACATCCTCGCTTCTCTCCCTAATAATTAGCCCGCGAGGCTTGACAGCAGCCCATTTCTAGGAGTAAGTTATGCCGCCAACAGCGGACTCACGCCTGCTTCGCTTTCGGGAAGGATTAGGCGCAACAGGGGGATGATCTGCCACCACATTATCTGCAGGAGGAAGAGACAAGTCATCAGGGTCATCCTTCTTGTCTACGTTGATGGACTCCGAGTCTGACACATTGACCGTGTTCCCCTTCTTTTTCTCGTTTTGGACCCTTTCGGCTTCTCCTCCAAGCCAGTACCAACAATAAAACTGGTACTTTGGTCAAAATCATACGAGGGCTTGTTCACCATAACATGGTACAAAGCCGCCAAGTACAAAATTTGCCCTGACTCCCTAGCATCAGGTACAGAGAAGCTGGTGCGGGTAGGGGTGGACACGGGTCGGGCCGGGTCCAAATTTTATGGATCCGGACCGGACCCGTTAATTAGCGGGGCGGGACGGAACGGGTCCAAAAAATATTGGAACCGGTACGGATTCGACCCGTTCGAAACGGGTCAAAACCGAGCCGACTCGCGGGTCCAAACGGATCCAAAAAAAATTCATAAAATAATAGAATAGTAAACATTTACACATGTTCTATTATCTAGAAGAACAAAACATATTATATTTTTCCAATTTCTAGAATTTGTTTACCAAACAATAACGTGTGCTATTATTTATAAATTATAATATGAAAAAAATCAAAATTGATAAAAAAAAAACATGCTCCTAGAAACGGATCGGTTCGGGGCCCCGTTTATTTTGAAAATAGGACCCGCCCCGCCCCGTTAGTGTCACACGACCCGTCCCGGCCCGCCCCGTTTAAATTCCAAATTTTAGGAACCGCCCCGTTTGACCAATATACGGTTCGGGACGGGTCGGAACCGCGGGTCCTGGACCCGTATGCCCACCCCTAGGTGCGGGTATGAACCGTGTTATAGTAGTGCCAAGCCCGGATGCCGTCAAGGATGCTACCTTCAAAACCTAGCAGGAGCTGGGATTGTCCAGGAACATCTGACTGTACCCAAACTGCCGAGAGAACCGACTGGGTAAGTAAGGCTCCAAGAAGACAGAGTTACGGTTGCGATATACTAGATGTGCAGGATGGATGTTCTGCAACCAGAGGAGCATTTTATCGGACAAGAGATGAGGAGGCCCAGTACCATCGAGATGTACGCCGCTCACTTCTTCATCAGTAAAATGAGGAACAGACATGAAAAAGGTGTATCTGTCCACTCTCGCCAGCGCATCCGACAGGCTGGCATAGTACTGCACTTCCAGGGCATACGGCGATACTAGAAGATGAAAGCATCATCAGCAGTTACGTCGTCTTCTGGGCCAGGCCTCATTAAAGACTGGCAATGCATCAACAGCCGCCCCATCAGATAATGATAGGGCAGCTCGATTCATTCAAAGTCCTTCGTCGTATCACGGGCAATGACCAGCTTCACAGCAGGAAGGATAAAGTTACGGCTGATCCTCTCAATAGAACCAGCCCCTCCCGAAACTATGGAGTTCTGCAGCCATACCATCAGAAATCCCGCAATGAGAGCCTTATCAGACATCTGTTGGGTATCCTGATAAAAATAATTAAAGGAGTTAGTTTGACTCCCAAATCTGTCGCCCGTGGTATTCACTTTCTTGGCAGTTGACACCTGGTTCTGTACTTCCTCCCGGGTTCGAGGACTTCAGGAAGAAACTCGGCCTGAGGCGCCTAGCTTAAAAAGGTAACTGAGCCAGGTCTTGGTATGAGGAAGGTTCCCTTCCGAGCTATCGTCCTTCTTCTTGGACGTCTGTTGGCATGTACTATGGAGACATATTAGTTCCCGGTAGACAGCAACAAAGCCCAGGAACCGCTGCTCCAACTCCTCGAACTCTTCGTTCGTGGGGGTATACGCTTCGAAGACTTCATTTCCCCAGGGCAGCCTGGAGACTTCACGCATCTCGTGAAGAGCGAGTCCCATCTTCCCTCCAGGTGTAAAAAAGGTCCCTGTACGACGATTGTACATCTCAAGAAGAGCCACGAACAACTTCTTGTTTATGGGCAGACTGTAACAAGTGCCCCGAATGATATGATAGAGGCCAATCTCGTGCAAGAGATTCTCGTATGTCCGCAAAATCCATGTGGTCAAGTTCGTCCACGAAGGGATGGGGTTCATCCAATTCAGCAGCGCCAACCGACCAGTGGGGTAGGACCCCTTCTAAGCAAGCTGGTTCATAAAAGTGTCAGCCTGAGAGAACCGAAAGTTGGGACCCTGCACATTTAAGAAGCTACCCGGGGCCAACCCCATCACGTAGCAGCTGATCGGTGTCTTGCTCGCGACCACCGACCCCAAGTTTCTGTTATAGTGAATATCACCCACAAACATCCCCTGCCGGCTTGAAGTCAAGGAGTCCACCATTTTTCTGTCCATTGGCAGCATATTGAACCACGACAGTGGAAAGTGACGCTCCATCTGAGGAATGTGGATCGCTATCCCGTTAGAAGAAAAACTCTAACTTTAAGATATATCTAAAACGTTGGGGTTCTTTACAGTCAGGGCATCCCCAAAGAGGAACACAGGTTTCAGGTGTTTGCCCCCCAATTTTCTCGAGTTCATCATGCCCGCAAGAAAGTAGAAGGACTGGTTTTTGATATCTCTCAGCCTCTCTTCAGGTTCATCTTTAGGAAACTGGTCCGACACATAATCAACTAAATGATCGAACCTCACACCCACAGCAGATTGGGCTCGACCTACCAAGAGTTCTTTCGCAGGAGACTGGCAACTTCACTGAAAAAGGATAAAAGAAAGAAGTCAGAAAATAGCCAGAGAAAAACCACTTAATGTTTCTGAGCTTATGCGGCTCTGATTAGGTGGAACTTTATGCGGCCCAGTTTATAAGGAGCTTATGCGGCTCTGTTTGGTGGGTTTTCATGCGGCCCAGTTTATAAGGAGCTTATACGGCTCTGTTTGGTGGATCTTCATGCGGCCCAGTTCATAAGAGCTTATGCGGCTCGGTTTGGTGGTACTTTATACGGCCCGGTTCATAAAGTGCTTATGCGGCCATGAGACGTCTCTCATACGGCTCGAACATGAGGCAAACTCTCATGCGGCTCGGACATGAAGAAACTCTCATGCGGCTCGGACATAAGGCATACTCTCATGCGGCTCAGTCATGAAGCAACTCTCATGCGGCTCGGACATGAGGCAAACCCCATACGGCTCGGACATAAGACGTTTATGCGGCCCATACAGCACAGCATATGCGGATTCATCACACTGAACTTAAGCAGTTCAATGAAGACGAAGAAGCATTATATGCCAAAGGCCCGCGCATAAAACATGCGACATAGCCATTATGGTTAGGGTTCGAATCCATGCAGTTCTTCTCAACGCTCTTACTGTCAATAGCAGGATGAACGTCGGGGTAAACTGAGGTCGCCGACGAGGAGACAAATCCTTTGCCCTTCGCTGCAGCACTGGAGGAAGCCTTGGGAGCCATTGATGATCGAAAGAGGAGAAGAACGGAGACTAAGGGCACAAAAACTTGAATAAAGAAAAGAGTAAAGAATCTCTCTCTTCAAAAATTGCTCATATTTATAGGCTGGCAGGGGCGTGTGAACCGATAGACGCTTTAGATTTCGTGCTGCCTAAAAGATAAAGCCGACCCTTGGGATTCTATCCCCTTATACAAAAAGACTGCTCGGAATCATCAAAGCAAATCTAAATATTTAATGCCGACTCTTGGGATCCTATCCAAAAGACGGCTTTAAAATCAAAACAAATCAAGAGCAATTAATGGGACGCCTATGTGGCACAAGACAGTATGCGGCCAGAGAAGCCTATGCGGCCAGAGAAGCCTATGCGGCCAGAAGCCTATACGGCCAGAAAAGCCTATACGGCATGAAGAGCCTATGTGGACATACCCATGCTTTTTATTCAAAGTATTCCAATTTTACAAATTGAAAACTTTGAAGGGGATCTTGTAGAAGCATGGAAAAGAATAATAATTCTTATGCGGCCCAGAAACTCCATGTGGCTCAGAACTTGGGGAGTTTCATGCGGCTCAAAAATCCCTGAGAGCTTCATGCAGCTCAGAAAGCTTCATACGGCTCAGAAAGAGCCACGCGGCCCTATGTGGTTTGAAATAGACCTATACAGTTGGCCATAATTACTCCGTACAGCTGGCCATTAATGCTCTGACATAAAGTGACAGCTCTGACAGAAATGACGGCTCTGACATAAAAACGAGATACAACTTGCTCATAAAAAGACGAGAAAATCTTTATAATATCTGACACAGTACACAAATTCTAAAGAAAGTTCTTCATGCGGATCGCCTGTATGGCCTTCATGCGGCTCAGACATGAGGCCACCCTCATGCAGCTCGGTTATGAGGCCACCCTCATGCGGCTCAGTCATGGGGACCATCCTCATGCGTCTCGGTTATGAGGCCACCCTCATGTGGCTCGGTTATGAGGCCACCCTCATACGGCTCAGTCATGGGGATCACTCTCATGCGGCTCAGTCATGAGGCCACTCTTATGCGGCTCGGTCAAGAGACCACTCTCATGCGGCTCAGCCAGGATACAACATTCATGCGGCTCATAACATAGTGGCAGTTGGGACACGTGGCCGGAATTGACCAAGTCATAACAGCTCAGATTTATTGTAACCAACAGATCATAACAGTTCATATTTATTGCAACAAACAGATCAAGATTAATCTTAACCAATCTCCAACTGCCTACTTCTCAAGGCACAGCTACAAGGATATGGCCACGTGGCTGTACACCCTACTCATCACGAATTCCTATAAATATAGGATTATTCCTTTACACACACACACAAACAAGAGAGCAACACAGAACAAAAGACACAGAAAGAGAGAGCATTTCTTTGCCGGAGCCGAGGTTGCGTTCGATCGTCCAAGGAGTAAGGCAGAGTTGATAGCACTTTTCCGAGCCTCTACCGTCACCCTCCAAAATCTAAATTAAATAATTGTACTTAGAGTACTTTTCCTAGGTTTTATTCCTAGGCTCTCTTTGTACAAGCGAGTTTGTAATTGTGAATCAAAGTTCAGTCCTTCCATAAAACTGTTCTGTTCTTAGATAATCAATGGCAAACAGCCGCACAAGCCTAGATTGTGCTCGTGCAAGGCAGGTTCCATAACGGCCGATTACAGCAGATGCGACGGGGTCGTCGCACATAAGTCCCAAGCAGAGACATTGAACATGCAGCAAAAATTTAGAATAAAACATAAGTTATTCAAAAGAAGCTCTTTTATTGATATTGAAATAAAGGTTACAATGGGACACAAGGCCAAGATTACAATCACTCAAGCTCACTCTTCTGATATTACAAGTCACTCAGCTCTCTGTTATCTCTCAATACAAGTCTTGAACCAGCGGATGCTTCGGAGAGGCGATGTCCATACATTAATCCCGTATAAGTCCATCTTCACACAGCGCAACCAACGCTTCGAATCGCCAAGGAACTCCGTGCCTCGATGCATCCAAGCGAGCTCCGCGCACGAGCTTACCGTCCTGCACTGAAAACTGTGTGGGTGTCAGTACTCAACTGTACTGTGGAATGAGCTCCACGCCCACCCATACAAAACCAATACGTTAATTTCCTTTGTGCAACATAATCACTTTGTATTGTCTTTCTACTCTACTCTTGCCTTAGAATCAGTTTTAGGACATAGACTCTCGGCCTATTTAGTGTCTCAAGACCGCCACCATGCTATCGCACTGATAACTTCCTTACCCTTGCCGCTAGACCGTTCTCGTACTTGCAACGTCAATGTACTGACTCGTACTTGTCTTTCGTGCCAAACTCTGGGACGCAATGACTTGGTCGTGCCTTGAACTCGATTCGTGCTTCAATATCTCTGAGGCAGTGCCTTCCCACTTAGTCTTGCATATACTTGTGTTATGACAACGCGGTCATGCCTCACATTTCGAGGTCGTGTCCTGTAACTCAACATAACTTAACCAAACTTGCCTTACGGCCCTTCTCGACTTAAGTCACAACGTCTCATCCAACTTATGGAACTCGTGTTAAGAACTCAAGTACGATGCCACGTCGTATGCCGAAGCATATGTCTTACGCATAACCAAATCTTAGGCTTCATAATACTTTGGGTGTAGACCGAGCACATATTTTATAACTCAAGTCATACCGTACTTACACTTTCTTTGATACGACCGACACCGTGCATGCGGATTGCCGCTCAGCATACTAATTACCTATAAAAGGCCACTGGCATGACAAGCCATCGTGGACATAGCTCGGGTAGGCGGCGGGTCCTTCAATGCAAGGTAGCTAGCCCCATGGAAAGCCCCCGACTACCCAAACGGTACGATCCCGCGCTGCTATAACGTCTTCCCCTAGGTCAGCTGGCCCCGGCGCCCCGGCGTAATACTAGTCGAGAAAGAAATCCTTGTCGACAAGTTGTCCATGACCACACACCTATGAGACATCTAGACTCACGTAAATGCATGGCCTACTTTGTGGTATAACTGGAACTATACTTAGGATCTCGTGCTCTAAATCGCACTTTGCATAACGTGCATCGGAACTGTGAGACTCCCAACCGAGGGACCGCCTCATACTTTGAAAACGTGCATCGGAACCGTGAGACTCCCAACCGAGGGACGGCCTCATACTTTGAAAATGTACATCGGAACCGTGAGACTCCCAACCGAGGGACCGCCTCATACTTTA
This sequence comes from Iris pallida, assembly GCA_029216955.1. Classification (NCBI taxonomy): domain Eukaryota; kingdom Viridiplantae; phylum Streptophyta; class Magnoliopsida; order Asparagales; family Iridaceae; genus Iris; species Iris pallida. Next base: position 113,563 of record JANAVB010018805.1, on the reverse strand, counting down.
AAAACGTGCACAGAAACCATGAGGCTCCCCAAACGAAGGACCGCCTCAGCGACAAACGGTCGCGTGAACTTACTTCTTTGAAACCGAGGGAACGACTACTGTATAGCCTTCCAACTTAATTTGCACAAAACGTGTCTAATACTTGCCATAGCCCATGGCATTTCTACCATCGAAACAATCGTATTTCGTGCCTTAAACCCACTTGTGTCCTATACGACGCTATCGTCCAAGTCATACTTATATGACAATCCTTGAGATCGTAATACTATGTGACTTAACCACCGTAGAAAGCGCGATACAGTGCTTACTATGACTTCGAAAGTCCAGCATAATTCTTGCCTAACTTAATCGAGCCTACAACTTTACCCGTGGAATGAGCAAAGGCTATGCCAAGTCTTGCATCGTGGAAGCGTGCATGCTTTATCGAGCATTTACACTGACGACGCCTATGACTTAGGCCAATTCACAACTTTTGTCGAAGACCAACTTTTCCTTATCCCAAGCAACGAGACGAAGGACCGAGTGTCATTTTCAAAGCACGTCGTACACCAACTCTAAGCCGACCGTTGGACCTTTCTATATTCTAACTCAATTTGATCCGTCGGGATTATTCCCTTAGCTATGTGGATTCGTCTCTTTTATTATCAAGCCTACTTGTGCATTTAAAAATATTCAATTTATTATGTGAAGGCTAAGATGAGACAAGTTTACCGAAACTATTCCAACTGAATGAGGAATCATATCGACCGAGCGAGCCTTCGAGCAGCCGTTGCAAGGCTAAGTCCGAATGTCGTCGGCGTTTCGATTCCTCCGATTGACTGAGCGGGATGGGGCACTACAGTGCTTACGATCCGGGTCAGTACCTCCATCTGCTTTTATTGGGCACTGATTTGGGCCTAGATTTGTGCTTGCAGCTGTCGTTGCTGCATCTCTGCCTGGCGCTGTTGGAATTCCATGAGACATATTAATCATGCCATGGAGGATTCGCAAGATATTGCATCCTCGGTGCTATCCGTGCTAATCAACGTGGCATTGATAACGGAGACGCCCACTCTCTTCGGCATTCCTACAAAATTGAGCAAACCCGTTAGTATTCTCAAATTATCTACGGGCTTATCTGTATAAATGATTATTTCATGTTGCATATGTTAAAAAGCATAATTTTTAAAAAATTGCAATAATATCTAAAATAAAATGTTTTCGAAAGGTCAGAGGTGTGAACCATGCTCTGATACCAACTTGTCATGCCCCGACTCGCCAAATCGGTCGTACTCGTCTTAACTCGAGATACATCGATTCATAAAGCCGGAGCGTGATACCATACAAGTCTTTATTGGACTTGTACAAGGCAAGAACGTGCACTTGAAAATTCTTTTGAGATGAAACAGTACAGAGAGTTGAAGATGCAGAATAGGAAGGAAGTTAGCCTTTCATTCATAAACTTACAAAGTAAGTACAATGTCATTTTTTATTACATATGTCGTTGCGGCTACATCTTTGAAAATACAAAAAAAACACTTGCCAAGCTGCCATAAAATAATTCTTGTCGTTCCTTACATTCATGCCCCTTTATATATTTAAACAAAAGCCTTTGATCTGAATTAGGCTTCAAAATACTTCAAAATATGAAAGCTTCGAGCCGCCTCCCATTCTTCAGCTCCAGTCTTGTATCGAGTTCCCGTATCATGCTCATCACCTGGAGAGTTGGGGGCTAGCACACTTGCTAGTTGATGGGACGAACCCACTCGTCTAAACCAACGCTGCTTATTAAGGATTCCAGCATACGAATTAATCTTTCTATTTAGAACTATATGATTTGCAGTTCATATCAAAGGCACATTTTAAACGGTTAACAACATAACCAATCTCAACTTATCTCACCACAGCCGTGCTCCTTTCCTGCACAAAATAGATATAATACTTACCATCTGCACAAGACAATAGGTGAGTATGCAATCTATCTTATATACGATCATTGGTGATATCGACACCTTGAAGGATGATTACGTAGCATTGTGACGTGCCCTACCAGTCCAGGTTATGAGCCTAACTAGAGGTCTCGCAATGCCTCGTGCCGAAGCATGATTCCATAATTTTTTTCTAGGCCGAATCGGTCCAGCACCCCGGGTACCGTTTCGAGGAGTGTCACGACCCGCACCCTAGAGTAAGAGCACGAGAACGTAACAATGCCCAGCCTACGCCGCAGTGTCGCGGTAGAACGCTGTCCTAGGTCTCATACATCTAGCAGTATAAGGATAAACAGTTTATACTCCCCGAATGGGGGTGACATAGCAGATACAGTCCCAATCACATCTAAGGTAGAGCATGATAAAGATAGATAAAACATGAAATCCAAAAGAGATACAGGAGATAGAAGTCTAAGTGTCTAAGATACATAAATCCAGAAATACATCTCAAAACTCAAATACAGTAATCCATAAAGTAAATACAGCTCCAGACAAAATGAAATAACTATCTAAACAACCTCTACTGTGTCTTCTCTAGGCTAGCAGGCAATCCCAGGCCATCTGTAAAATTTATCAACAGGTCCAGTCAGGACAGGAGCGAGCACAATACATCTCATGCAGTTCATATCATGTCAGGAAATATAAAGCAGGCAATATAAGATACATGAAACACTGTAAGAAGATGTACATGAAAACAGGAGAGATATTTGATAACTGGAAATATATACATGATAAGTAAGAACTGTAAGTGACTAGTGATTTAGAGTACGAGATGGCATGTAATTGGCTTAGGTTGTACATGATGAACATGAAAAGTAACAGAGTGTACATGATGGGTAAATCACATTACCATTTATACTCACCCCTATCCACAATCAATACACAAGGATCTATTCAAGTTACATTACGGACATGATGTTTTGGTTACACAAGAAACACATAAGAAAATATGAGCGTACATGAAAGAACATGAGAGTACATGAACGTACATATAAGAACATGAGAGAACATGAGTGTACATGAATAACGCAGAAGCAAGGAATACATGATGTACATGAAACACATGTCATAAAGTATCCGATGCGCCCGCTAAGGGGGTAACATCCCAAGAAGAGATCCGTATAGTACCAATCTGTGATGATAACGTGACAGCATCAAGTAAAAGTAATCTAGAGCGAAAATATAATTCGTGACACGTATGAAACGATCAGAGAATGTACTCGCCTGATAACCTGAACAACTGATAAGTATAGGGGGTCCGACTGAAGCCACAGAGTCCTATTTAAAGCAACACAGATTACAAGGTGTCTGGCTCCTAATTGGAACAGCACAAGTCACAACATGTCCAGAAGGGTAATATAAAGTACTACAATATATTCTACATGAATCTAGGTCAAACTAGGCCAAAGTCAACCCTTGGTCAACTCTGGTCAACTGCACTAGTCAAACTAGGTCAAACTAGGTCATGTCCTAACCCAGCAAGTCTTACTAGGCCTAACCAAGACTATCCTAGCAAGCACACATCAATACAAGGCTATACAAGCCAACATACACCCAACTCTATATAGCATGCAATTATTCAATACTCAAATAGGCAAGAATTCATATTGGATATACACTAGGTAATCTATTACTTTAAACTATATATGTCTACACATATATAAACATGCATATTGGTATTCAACATTAGGTCTATAATCATGGAATTTCAAATGGTTATATAAACTTATATATTACAACACAATATGCTAACATATATAATATACATACATAACTAAGTTAACTGTATTCATAAATACTTATTTAAGAGGCTATGTGTGTGTATGTGAACATGGCAAAGGGGCAAGTGAGGGTTAAATGGGCATACATAGTGTATACATATCAAAGAGTGTCAAAGTGTAAGTGAACAAAGTGTCAAGTGTGATAGTGTCTACATAGTGTAAGGGGTACATGAGGTAATATAGGATTTGTGTTAACATAGAACATTACATCTCATTAACTTGTATATTGCATATATTACATCTATTATTACATTACATTCATGCTTGCATTCATTCATCATTCATTTATTCTCTTGTACTACTATATGTACCATACATTACATACTATGGAACCTACATATTCATTACAAGCCATACTTATACATGCTTACATTAGATAGGATACTTACACCTCATACATCATTTATTTAACCATTTACTCATGCTTGCATTCTCTATTTAGTTACATAATATATATTATTAACATGGGTTAAAATCAAATAGAATATTATATTACACACAAGGGTGCACAAAATGTATATGCCGAATAGTAACTCCTACTAATAACCAATACTGTACCAACTCAGCATGAATTAAATTCTAGAATTAAAGTATGTTATAGATCTATGTGTTAGCTTTCCAAAACTTCAAACGGATCACGTTTTCGTTTCCGAAAACTCCCGGAATCGCAAAAACACCGAGAATGTGTTAGTCTTTCATACAGCTGACACTCAAATAATTCTCTAGAAAGTTACAGAAAGAATTAGGCCTATTAATACATGTTTTGGAAAGCTAACTTCAATACGCTTCTTTTAAAAAAAATGGGAGATTAAACCGAGCTTTGAACTAGAAGTTATGATATTTCTAAGTTAGGGCTGAAATTAAAAACGTGGATAAAAATCATGACGGATTTGGGTAGTTTGAGACAAAAGAACACAAGTATATACATAATATATCAAGAACTCACTCTCTATACTAATATATATATGAGACACTATAGAACACATCTCCAATACAAAAATATGAGATTAAAGATGTAATTTCATTCATACATAACAACAACACATAGTGTGTCCAAATTTGGGGTTTTCCCACATGGACACAACCACAACACAAAGGACGCTCCTATGACCTCCAAATGGACACGAAATGGACACAAATGGAGATACAACCATAAAGGTCATTCCTATGGGTTCAAAATAGATCTATATGCATGAGGAAATGAAAAAGAGAAGGGATTTATACCTCCCGGTAGATCGAATCGAAGAAAAGCCTTCCCGGAGCGACACCGACACGTAGAGATTCCAAAAGGACACGAACGAGCTCCGAATCCTCCCAAACTTGGGTAGCTTCCTCCTTGGCTAGAATGGAGAAGAAGAAGATTTGGTGGCGAAATGGAAGGATTTGGTGGAGAAATTGCTAGGGATTGCTCTCTAAGAATTTGGAAAAGAACAAGAGAGAGAGTGTGGATGAGAATAATGAAATAAACTTGAGCCTATCCTCTCCCAAAGTGGCTGGCCATATGGGGCTATTTGTCCTATTATGGTAAGGTCCAAAATGCCCCCACTAACCTATTCAATGAGTATTAGAAAAGGGCTAATTGGTTGGGGCTAAATTAGTCATTCTAAAGTCTCTAATCACACTAACCTTATCCATAATAATTAGTCTAATCTCCTAACTATTTCTATCATGTGGACTAAAATTAATATCATGTGGGCCATGCCTAACTAGTGTGTGGGTCCCACTAGAGTCAAACTACCCCCGGGTCCCCGTTTCAAGTCGGATTGAGTTGAAATTCGAACCCGACTCAAATAACCCCAAAACAATATCATAAATAATAAAATAAATTTCAACCCCAAAATAATATCATAAATAATAAAATAAATTTTAAAAATATTCAAAAATGTAAATGACAAAAATACCCCTGTTTCTAAAAATTGAGGGTGACAAGGAAAGCTTACCTTGTGCACAAGTCGTCCATGACCATGCGAATATACGAACAGTTTAATATGTATGCAGTAAATTGCATAGCACAGACAGTATTAAACCATATAATCATTTTTACTCGTGCAAGAGTTATTTTCCCTGAAGCCGTATGTTCTGATTTAGCATCCCGTAGGCACAAAATTCTTCGAGGCGTAATGTACTGCAACCAATGTTTCTTCATTATGTTTTGCAGAACATGAATTAATTCTCTCTTTCCTAGAACTTTATCTTTTCTCTTTTTGGTGTGAAACTTATAAATTCGGAGTCAATTTCTCTAATTGATATAATTATCCCAAGTTCTTGATCTTAGTGGCAAAGCATACATACAGTTAGCATCATCGATTTGAACGTTGAACTTTAAAATTTTATTGGCAGGAAGAAGTAGAAAAGAAGGGGCCGAACAACCACCCACCTAAAAAGATTGCACCGAGAATAGGAGATCGCTTTGCGACGGTCAAGTGTCAGCTACACGAACTCCTGCAATGGTACGAGCATCAAATTAGAATTCCTCTTTCAATCCTACCTTCGAAATTCCCAAAGACGTATCAGAAATCGACACGAAAGCACACTTACCCAAGAAACAAAACATTCAAAAAGCCAAGAAAACCAACAAAACCAACAACAGACCGGTTGTGTTGCTCTCTTTAGAGTTCATTCATCAAGGCACAGTCTACTGCATCTAGGACTTACTCCAACAATAGCTGATCCATTAGTTGGAACGGTACTCATATCATTCGTCCAAATCAATTTTATTGATGTTATGGTTTTCGAATACCAAACTTGTCGCTAAGTCAGACTAGCCATCTATGTTCTCGACCATGTCTGACTTGTCACGAGTCTATTACATAGTGCTTCACCCCAACGGGAGTGGGGCACAACATCATCTGCATCATTGGCCTCGTCCTTCCAAAGGACTGATTTGTATAGATTAGCATCAGTGCAGTATGCTTCGAGTCCTCGAAATGGGTCAATGTTGGCAAACTCTGTCTGGATGGTCCCATTGCTGGCCATATATTTTATGCATTAATGAAGAGTGGAGGGTACAATCATATACTAATGTATCCATGGTTGACCGAGCTGTATGTTGTAGTTTATGTTTGTATCAATGACATAACAAGTCACAACCGTCTGGAGATCGCCTATCTCACATTTCAGACGACTCTTGCCCAAGGGCTCACTATTTCTAGTATCGAAATTACTGATTGTAGTGTTTGATGTAATCAGCCGATGGATCGGAATCTCCAAGGTTTGGCGTAAACTCCGAAGAATTATGCTGAGGATGGAGCCATGGTCGATGTGGATGTGATCGACCTTGATGGAACCAATACCCTGTATAATACAGGGTTCTATTATGCCGGTTGTTCTTCAACAACAAATCCTGCTGAGTGAAGGTGATGTTAAAAATCATCTCGACCATGTTATGGCAATGTGGGCAAGCGGCAGGATCCCCCTTGGGTCGTTGCATCTGGGTGAGGAACGAATAAGCGTTATGCAATGCCTCACTAAGGGCGTCCCGAATCTTTTTGAAAAGATGGAGGAGCTCGAAAAGAGACAGCCGAGCTGGAGTATTGACAAGTTGTGTCAATATCGAACTTGTAGGGCTTGATCGGCCCCACTGCTGAATCTTTCCTTAGAGGTTTCAAAGTGAACCACCTTCTGGTTCTGTTTATCTGCTGCAGGAGTTTGAGATGGGCCTGCTTCTGATGTATCAGGTAAGGTAGTAGCAGCAGGTGGAGGTACCACCTCCTCCGGGGCTTGGTTATCTTCTCGCTTGTGAGCCGAGCGAATGGTAACCAGAGCATCATCGATCAATGTAGAAACCATATGACATGGTTTGATTTTCTTTCACTTAATAGAGCGCGCTGTAGGCAGCATCATGTTTGGGGCGAGATTAGGATGGATCCACATAACTTTGCCTTAAGGCATCATAAGCGGGATGAAGCCTTGAGCATTATCATGGGCCGGTAAAAGGTTGACCACTTCAATTATCGCCTTAGGGATGGGGACGACACCATCTTGAGCTTCCGTCTTCGGAAAACTCTCAAACTGGAGGGTCACTATGTTGGCAGTGACCATCTTGTCCTCGTAGTCAAGTGAGATGATATTGGCATCAATTAGGCGATGGATCTGCCTTTTCAAAATGTAACAGTCGCATGTTGAATGGTGAACGTACTGGTTATAGTGACAGTACTCTGGATTATCCACCTTTTCTACTTTGTCAGGAAGCTTGGGAGGCGGGAGTTAAAGTTTGTCACCCTTCGTCAGCATGTTGAAGATTTCTAGTACATCCTCATTGAAAGAGTACCTTTCGTTTGGTTTTAGTGCTTCTGTCGGCATCTAGTTTATTGCCACTAAACCTTTAGAGATGTTGACGGTCATGGCTTACTTTTCCTTTTCGTCCTTGTGGATAGGGTTATTGTTGGACGAGCATTTTTCTTTGTTTTCAAGCGAGGAAAACTCAATCCCAGTAATTGTACATCCCAAGCTTTTCTTTCTGCCACATCCACCTCAGAAATAAATGGCGTCCATTCTGTGCAAGGAGCACTGTGCCATAATTTGATTACGGGAAGCATGTTCTTGTGACACGAATCCATAAGCATAGGCTCGAGTACACCAGGTGGTAGCCTCAAAGCTGCCTGGCGAAAGCGATCAATGTAAGCACATACAGGCTCTTTCTTCTATCGGACAATGTCTATGAGAGTGGACATCGTCATGTCTATTCCTCCTTCATAGAATCGAGTAAGGAAGAGACGCTTTAAATCGTCGAACGACGAGATACAATTGTCGGGGAGACTACAAAACCATTCGTAGGCTACCCCCTGCAACGCCCCTACGAATATATTCGTAAGCAAAGCATCGTCTTTTGGCAGATGCCTCGTTACTGAGGTGAAGTACATCAAGTATCGATGAGGAGACTCCTTCGCATCGAATGGTGCGAGCGTCTGTGGCTTATACTCGGAAGGATATATCACACTATCCTTCAGAGGGATATGGTTGTCGGATCCCCATCTTTTGGCACAATTCTTTATTTTTTCGGGCGTTAAAGCGAGCGTACAACTCCTTGAGAGCCTGCTGCATGTCATTTAACATTTTAGGTCCATTTGTTGACGGAGTAGACGACTGCGGCAGTGCTTGGTTCATGATGGGAGTTGGCACATGAGGAGGTTCATTGGGCTCCCCATTCATTCTCGGGTCTTGACTTACTAGAGTAGAAGCGTTGGATGTCAATTTGTCCTTGAGTTTTGCCTTCCTTAGGGTGGACGGATAAGTTACAATCGTCCTCTAACTCGAAGCAGTTGCTACCCCCAGCTTGCTGATATCTTGTACTTCGGTGGCATCTGTATCGATCCCATACACATCTTCGCCCGGTTGGAAGGAAGGGTTGTCATGGATCGTAGGGATTTGGCTAGTCCCAGCCTATATTATGGTTGAAGCGACATTCCCTTGTGATAAGGGTCCAGACTTGGTACGCATGTGTTAGAATACACCCATACTGGGCAACGCCAGCTTGGTTTTCGGGTCGGCCTTTGGACTTGTTAGCCGAGATGGGCGAATTCTTGGAGAACTTCTTGAGGGATGGCAACCCCAGGTGGCAAAGCATGAAGTAACCAGGAGTTCATCTTCTTCTGCACTCGACAATCTTTCGTCGCATTTTTGTACAGGTACCGCCAGTTGCAGTCGTTAGAAAATGAACTGCCTTCTTGGTGGAGAAGCTGCTGTTTGGTGGCAACAACAGTGGATGGTTATGTTGGCATAAGTGTGCTTTGAGACAGGTATGTGGTGCATAGCAGAGTCTTCCCTCGTCTTGCACTTGTGAGTGATCACGTTGCTCAGATCAGAAGTCTACATATATACTCATTTCATGTACAGGGACGTTGCACACATGAGTGAAGATGTGAAGGTAGCTTCCCTCTTCCCAGTTCCTACGTGTGAGACACGCTTAGGTTCTGGTCAGAGAGTTGCTCGTGAGGTAGACTCACTTAATGCTTACAACAATACTGCTCGCATGAGTCCGACCCCACAGTATGCACCCCTGGCCTGAATCATACACATGAGTACTTAAGTGACAGCGGGGTTTTATTGGTTGAGTCATCGAAGCACTCGAACCAATTTTGTACAGTTTTCCGTCGACTGCGCTCGTGACTGTCAACGCATGCCTTCCGTCAGCTGTGGGCATAGCACATTGGTCGTTCGAAGCATTTACAGCCTTGGACTTCTTTCTACTACCCTTGGAAGGTACATAGTATACAGAGTCGAACATGGTGTTCGAAGTAGCACGTTGGTCGTGTAGGGCAGGTGCTGCCTTAGGTTTTTCGTGCTATCCCTGGAAGGTGCATAGCATTCAGATTCCAACATGAGTGTTGCCATAGCTCGTTCATCGCGTAAGGCGTGTTCTTCTTGGATTTCTTTTTGCTATACCTAAAAGGTGCGTAGCGTTCAGAATCCAATATAGCCTTACCCAAGGGGTAGGTAATTCTGTCAAAAATAGAAGTTCTAGCCTGCTCGGCCACCTTTGTTCGCTGGCGGGGTGCTGCGCCTTTTCTTCCTGCACTATGCCTTTGTCTGGTGTGCAGCATGGGAGCTGCACATTTTATTGCGCTTCTCAGCAACTGGAGTCGAATGAGAAATTTCAGCAGCAGCGGATGATGGCATCTTCGGTGCTTCGTCGTTCAGGGGACTTTGGAGCACATACCCTTACGTCTTGCTGCTTGTCGTAGCAGTCTTGGGTACCTAAGTACGTCGAGTCTATTTCGGTTTTATGAACCGCTTCGAAGGACTCGACTTCTCTTCAGATAGGACATCTTCAAAAGCTTGTTGGTTGAACCGTACGACCAGCATCTTTTGAGAAGATCCCAACAAGTTATCGTCGAATTGCGTCACCACTTTCTCGTCGGAGGAGAAGAAAGTTCCTAGCAGAGTCGCCATTTTTTTGCCATGAACAAAAGTTAAAGAACTTTTTGTATTTCAAACATATAGAAGAGTACATAAGACTCTAAATAGGAGATCTGGGTACAAAAAATTTTAGAAAAGTGTGACGGTGGAGATCGAGCACTGCAGTGACTCCTTCACTCCGTTGACGATCTGACGACGAACTAACCTTGCTCTAACTTTCTGATGTCTTGGAAAGGTAATCTGGGTTGCCAATCAAGAAGATGTCGAAAACTCTTGAATGATGGAAGCCTTCTTCTATTTATAGACTGCACATATACGATGTGCGAAGGGATATTTGGCGTGCAAGAGCGCTACGCGTACGAGATCTCAGGAGGATCTGTTGTAACCGTACTATAGGGGCTGCTACTGAGCTGACCTATGGCAGTCATTAGGATTCTTCTTTATTGAGATTCTGGATAGTTAGCATCCTTCATCTACATGACTGAGTAATTAACATGTAGCGTGTGACTATTTTCGATAATCTTGCTCAGATGAAACCGAAGAGATTTTGCTCCAATCGAAAGAACGACAATTTAAACTTACAAGATATGGACCTTATCTCAGGAGCGACGGTTTGAGCAAATTTTGATTATATTTGAATAGATATGATCGTTTAAACAAACTGAATTCGATAGTATCCCGAGAGATACAACTGTTTGAACCAACTGGATGTGATTGTATCTGAAGAGATACGATTATATCTTGAGGAGATACAACTTTTGAACAAACTAGATGTGGTTGTATTTAAAGAGATACGGCTGCCATACTAGCCACGTGGCATGATGCCACGTTGTGGTGGAGTTGTGCACTATACGAGCTGTGCTTTTGGGCAGCAGCAAAGTCACTGTGCTTTTACGCGATAAAAAGACTACTTCTGAGGTGACGAAGCTTTTGGGTGACGAGGTAACTGTGCCTTTAGGCGACGAAGACACTGCACTTATGGGCGACGAGGATACTATGCTTTTAGAAGGTCTGAGATATCAAAGAAGGAGCCGTGAAGGGACTGCGCTTCTAGGAAGCTCTGAGAGATCAATGAAGGAGCCGTGAAAGGGGCTGCGCTTCTACGAAGCTCTGAGAGATTAGTAAAGGAGAAGTGAAAGGGGCTGCGCTTCTAGAAGCTCTGAAAGACCAATGAAGGAGCCGTGGAAGGGGCTGTGCTTCTGGATACTTTGAGAGACCAATGAAGGCACCGTTTGAAGGGGCTGCACCTCTGGAAGCTCTGAGAGACCAATGAAGGAGCCGTTAGGGGTTGCGCTTCTAGAAAGCTCTGAGGATCAGTGAAGGGTCATTAAAGGGGTTGCACTTCTGGAAGCTCTGAGAGACCAATGAAGGAGCCGTGAAGGGGCTACACTTATGGAAACTCTGGGAGACCAATGAAGGAGTCGTTTGAAGGGGTTGGGCTTCTGGGCAACTATGAAGGAGCTGCGCTTTTGGGAAAAAAAGGTTTTTTAATTGCTGATTCAAAATTCTCTTCAATGGCTGAGTCATCAGTCTCCTTAATTAGTGCCCCTTTGGGGGGCTCGAGAAGCGGTAACTAAAAGCTTAGGCAAATGAATCCATTAAATGAGATTTATTATGCTGAGTCCTAGGTTCATCCCATTAATCCATAGTCCTTTAACCTCCTGCCGCATGGTGTATGGGTTATTCCATACAGCCTATATAAGAGGAGCTTTTAGGTAAGATTTTGCTCATTTTTTTATATTTCTCTGTCATGCTCGACCCCGACTTAACTTTAAATGGCCATAGGCCTTGCATAAATCGACTGTTGGTTGTAGATATCTTTGTTCAAATAAGTTGTAGTCTTGATAAAGGACAACTTCCGAGTTTCGAGATGCACTTGAGCGTTTGGCATAAGGAGTTTGAACCTGAACAACATCTTGGAGGTCTTCGAGGTCCAAGATACCGGGTTTGGATTGATTTCCAATTTGAAGAGCCACATGTTGTGCTCTGCCTGCTCAATAAATGCTTCATCATCCATAATGGAGTGGGGGAGCCGCTCACCTGTCAAGGAAGTGATTCGCTCTGACTATCCGAGAGCTGCGCACTTGTAGGCTGTAAACTTATTGTCTGTACACTTATAGGCTGTAGACTTGTAGGTTGTGCACTTGTAGGCTGTAGAGAGTCTTTATATGTAATCATGAAGAGTCTGTACTAGATCTTTGTAAACATGATTTTTTTAATAAAGTATTTCCCTTTATTCAATCACTTTTCTTTTGTGGTTTGTGAAGTGCGCAGCAGTTTGATATCTCCTCAGCTTCTTTAAATTTGTGTGAAGCAATTTTCTCTTACGCTGTTTGTAGATGCTATACTTTTTCATGCTTCTACACTTATCCAGAAGATTGGCTATGACTTGACTAGTGGCAGAGGTCTCAATTATGACAAAGGCCGACGTCTCCCTTTATGACTTCATGTTCCAAAGGGAAAGTCCCAAAATTACTACCAGTACACTTGCCAGGAGTTGGGTTATGTTACACCCACGACAACTTCAGAGATTTAGGAGCCGGAGGTCACGGTGCACTCTTATTCCTCTGATTCCTCAACCTGGGACTCCGATACCAGTATCGGCCAAGCCTTCAAAAAGATATTATCAGTCAATATGGTCTCTGCAGATCCCCCATTCGAGGATGAAAACCAGATGCTGGAATTCTTTAAGGATAAACCCTAGGCTCAACGCCTAGGATCCTAATGGGAGTGGCGCTTTGAACAGCGAGATCCTTCCACCAAAGATGAGGTCGTTCAAGTCAACCTAGGAGATGAAGCTTCACCTAAACCCATCTTCATTAGCAAAAGCTTGAGTGAAGAAGACAAAGAATATCTAATACAACTCATCTGAGAGTATATTAATGCCTTCGTTTTGAGCTGTAAAGACTTGCCAGGTTTAGACCCGCAAGTCGCAATGCACCGATTTAACATCCCGCATAATGTTAAACCTGTCAAACAACAACATCGCCGCTTTCGTCCCAACATCATGGATGCTATCGAGAAAGAAGTCGACAAACTCATAGATAGTGGCTTCATTCGCGAGGAGCAACATCCAGATTGGATGGCCAACATCATTTCCGTTACTAAGAAGAATAGCAAGATTCAAGTCTGCATAGACTTTAGGGATCTCAAATTGGCCTATCCTAAAGACAAGTTTCCCCTTCCGATCATGGACATGATGATCGACAATACTTGTGGCTTTGAACGTAGGTCCTTTATGGACGGGTTTTTGGGCTACAACCAGATTAACATATTTCCTGAAGACAAAAAGCATACTTCATTCCAGACTACAAAAGGAATCTATTGTTATATGGTGATGTCTTTCGGTTTGCAAAATACTGGAGCGACATATTAGCAGGCTATGAGCACCATATTCTGCAAACATCTCCGTAAAACGGTGGAATGTTATATCGATGACATTGCCGTTAAAAGTCGGAGGAAAACCAGCCATCTAGATGACTTGAGGACGGTGTTTGACTTGATGCAGACACATCGGCTAAAGATGAACCAACCAAGTCTTTCCTAGAGGTTTCTAGCGATAAGTTTTTGGGCTTTATCGTCACAGCCAAGGGTAGTCATATTAACCCTGAAAAGACCAAGACCATTCTAGTCATGGCTCCTCCGAAGAATTTCCGTGAGCTCTGAGGCCTACAAGGACGCTTGGCATATATCAAAGGATTCATAGGAAATCTCTCTAGACGATGTCAACCGTTCACCAAGCTAATGAAGAAAGGCGTTTCTTATGTCTGGATCGAAGAATGACAGTACATGTTCGACGAAATCAAGAAATATCACCAATCCACCAGTCCTGGTAGCACCAGTCGTGGAAAGGCCATTTCTACTGTACGTCCGAGCCACGGACCATTCTCTGGGCTCTTTGTTAGCCCAAAAAAGCAACGAAGGCCATGAACAGGCAATCTACTATCTGAGTAGGACCATGATTGGTGCCGAACATCGATATAATCCTGTTGAGAATGAGTGTCTCGCTCTAGTCTTGGCCATCCAAAAGATGTGTCATTATGTGGCTGGATAGACAGTTCACATCATCTCCAAAGTCAATCCCTTCAGAGTCCTTATGACCAAGCCAGGGGCACTAAACTCACGGTTAGCCACATGGGCAATCCTTCTGATGCCTTACGACATGGTATTCGTACCATAAAAGGCGGTTAAGGGTCAAGCATTGGCCGACTTTTTTGCGGCATACCCTATACCAAAAATATTAAAGCTTTACGATAGCGCTCATGATGAAGTCCTATAGTCGAACGCGGTCTCAATTAATCCCATCTGGCGAATATTCTTCGACGATGCTTCAAGAACAGGCCCTAAGGGCAAAATCATCGTAGGGGTTAGAGTAGTTCTCATCACTCCTAGTGGCCTAGTCATCCATCGTACATATTCTCGCATGAAATCATGCACCAATAATGTTATTGAGTACAACACTCTCATCATCAGACTCCAACTCGCCAAACAATTAGGGGTTGACTACCTCGAGGCCTACAGTGACTCAAAACTGATAATCAATCAGGTTAGAGGACAATATGAGGTTCGACATGAGGATTTGATCCTGTATCATCTTACAGTAATCAACATCATCTCTACCTTTACAGGGTTCTTATAGAGCATTTACCTCAGTTGAAAAACCTGGAGGTCGTTGCCCTCGCCGGTCTCGTCGCTTCTCTGACAGCTTCGGTCGGAATCCAGTACTCCGTCACAGTGATAGGTCATGAGCTGGTTTGCTCGAAGAACAATCTACACATGTGTCTGAGTTACTGTGTACAGTCAGACACAAATGTTGACGTTCGGGACTGGCGATTCGCAATCATAGACTATGTGGTCCACGGGATCCTATCTAAAGACCCGAAGGAAGCTACTTCTATCAAGAGACATTCACTCTAGTTCTTCTATGACACAGATACCAAAATTTTGTATCATTGTTCATACGATGGACTTCTCCTCTCCTTTGGTGTTTGTCTAATGCTAAAGCAAAAGAAGCACTTCGGGAGGCACACGATGGTGCCTGTGGAGCTTACCAGCCTGGTCCTAAGTTACAGGACCGACTACGTCACATGGGCTATTACTGGTCCACTATGATGGCAGATGCCATTGATTATACAAAGAAGTATCGGGTATGTCAATTGCATGCTGACTTCATCCACCACCCTTCAGAATGCATATACCCTACTGCGGCTGCCTGGCCGTTTGAAGCATGGGGAATGGCTATCATCGGGCCGATCAACCCTCCATCCTCCAAAGGACAACGGTTCATCCTCGCCATCACCGACTAATTTTTCAAGTAGGCAAAAGCAGTGCCACTGGCTGAGTTGAAAACCTCGAATGTGATCAACTTTGTTAAGTATCACGTCATCTACCACTTCAGAGTTCCTCAAAGGATTATCCATAAAAATGGCCCTCAGTTTGTGAGCCACGCATTTTATAGGATTTGTGATAAAAATCGGATACAGAATATAGCATCGACGGCCTTCAATCCTACAGCAAATGGGCTAGCCAAAGCATTCAACAAGATAATTTTCAAGTTGTTGAAGAAGGTCATATCTTCCAATAAGTGTGACTGGAATAAAAAAGTCGATGAATGTCTATGGGCTTTCCGTACAACTGTTCAGACACCCACTGGCAACATGCCGTTCTTTCTTGTCTATTGGAGTGAGGCGGTGCTTCCCCTGGAGATCTAGATCCTATCTCTACGGGTAGTCGTAACTAACCGGTTGACAGATGAAGACAACAAACACCATCGACTATAGGAGTTAAAAGCGTTGGACAAAAAGTGTCTGCTAGCTCAACAGCGTATCAAACTCTCTCAAGCTCGAATTTTCAGAGCCTTCAACAAAAAGGTCAAGGAAAGAACATTCCAAGTAGGTGAGGTCGTCTTATCAGTTCGAAGACCGATGGTGATGACTCACAAGACTGCTGGAAAGTTTGAACCCAAATGGGAAGGACCGTTCGCCATAGAGACGGTCTATTCCAATGGTGCTTACCGGCTGGCTAAACCTAATCGTGATTTGCTAATGATGCCGATCAATTGTAAGTTTCTAAAGAAATACTATGTTGGAGGTCTAAATCAACATGTATTTCCACATCCCCCGCGGGTGCTTATGGATTCTATTAATGAAGTTCATGCCTACCATGTCCATATTACCTCTGAGTAGACATTTCTTCCATGACAAACCCCGGGTTGTTATATCATCTATAGAATATTTCACATCTATACTACCTCTAAGTCGTTCTATACATCCATAGAATCTATTCTTACCATGTCTACATGATCTTTGAGTAAGAAAAATTCTACAACAAAAATTTTGTGTTTACCATGACTATATTATCTCTGAGTAAACACCCCATCCCCAGCGGAGTTACCTCCATCCTATATGATAACACTACCTCTGAGGAATTTTTATTACTATAAAAAGTTCATAGTAAATGAACAAGCAAAGAAGCAAAACTAAGATTTTTATTCATGAAAAAGAAAAGTTTTTCTTCTTTTAATATAAAAAGCTTCCCAAAAGTGAGGAATAAGGAGACGAAGGACATTAATATTGTGATCTAAGATGACGCGCATAAGTTCGTCAAGCCGGCTTCTCAAAAAGGTAATCTTAGGCCCAAACAACTCTTTGGCTCGGCATTCTGCCTCTTGTCATCTGGAGGCCTCATCCTCGAGATGGGACATGCTTTGGCATACAATATCAAGCTCTGCTTTACAAGCACTGATACTCTGCTTCTCCCGAGCTAAGGTCACAGATCGCTGGCGAAGGAACATCTGCTGGTCTTTTGACTTCTCTAGCTCACTCTTGGCAAAGGCCAACGTCTCTTCCAACTATGAATCTATTCCCGGAGGGTTTCACACTGTTCTTAGAAGGTTGTTTGACAGCAGACTTGGACTTCTTCAGTGTTGATCACCTCTTCAATCTCTACTTCAATATCGGCAATCCTGTGTGCCAGAGCCTCTTGTCTCTGTTCGTGTTGGAAAAGTTTAGCGATAATTTTCTCTAGTTCTGTGTCTACAAGGGAGAAAGGCTGTGCTCAAGGCCTTGAAGCTCCAAGACTATGGCTTCTAATTCTGCCAGAGAAGCCTCTACCGCAACCGCTTTTGCCTCATATCCCTGATACTCATGCAATGCCACTAACTGGGCTCTAACTGTAGATCGAGCCACCTAAATGTTTGGTTATACTGCAAGATGGCCTCTATACCACACTTTAAAGTATGGCAAATGGTGCCCAGAATGAGGTTGGCTCAATAATCATTATCAGCCATGGCCATCGACGTCATCGGAGATGCCGCTACTACATGACTAAGGAGTAAGGCCGAGGCAGGTAGCGCAATGACCGAGATGAAAGCCATCAATGGAGCAATGACAGTAGTTTTCAATGATGTCGGATTTTGCACAGTTGGTTCAGGACTAGCCCCGTGGATCACCGATTCTTCAACAACAATCTTCGCGACTGACTTTTGTGCAGCCTCGTTGACTGGCTCTTGAACGATCGTCGTGACCAGCTCATTAGCGGTCTCTATGATCGACTTTCAACAGTCACCTCGACCGACTCCTCTGTGGTCTCCTCAACCGGATCTTTAACAGCCGTCTTGTTAGTAGTCCCCTCGACCAACTCTTTAGCAGATGGTTCGTCAGCAGTCTCTTTGATAAGTTATGTAGTGACTATATCGACAGATTCCTCAACAACTGATTCTTCTACGGTCTCCTTGATCGGGCTATCAATGGTCTCTTCAACAAGATCATCAGCAGCCTCCTCGACCGCCATCTCAGTGGCTATATTGACCGGCTCCTGAGTGACCAGCTCATCAGCAGTTCCCTCAGCCTGCTCTTCTATGGTCTTCTCGTTTGCCTCTCATATGACTATTTGGCTAGATCTTCAATAGCCTCCTCGGTCGCTCTTATAATGGCCTCGTCGACTAGATGTTCAATGGTCGCCATGACCGGCTCCTCAATGGCTTTGTCGACTAACTTCAACAGCCTTCGCTGTCAAACTTTCAGCGGTCTTTTTGACTGATCCTTAGTGTGGATCTGGGATATCCTCCATATATAATTCGTCGGCTGCTTGATCCTCCTCACCACCCAGAATGTTTGAGTTCCCTTCAGCCGCTTTCACTATGAGGAGAAGGTTCAATAAAGAAATCTAGAATAGTGCCTTCAATATCCTCAACTGTTCAGCTCATCATAGAAGCAAGTTATAGAGTCATGCCTTTGGTCCCTGCAAGATCGATCTCGAGTATCACAACGAACTCATCTACAGTCGGCTCCATGAAAGTTTCTTGCTGATGTGAAGCCATTAGCTCCGAGAAATCCTGATCTCATACTTGAAAAGAGCAGGAGGAGAAATATTTTTTGGGTCAGCGGCCTCAGTAGCTGCAGTCACCGAGTTCTCCCATGAGACACTAGCCTTCTCAGCATTCGTGCTCGTAGGCACCTCGGCATTCGAAGGACCCACGACAGAGGCAATTCCTTGTTCCCTTCTTAAAGAAGAACTTTTGGCAGGCACAGGGGTTGTAACTGTTGGCCCATTGGTCATGGTCAAACCTAATTTTAATAATTGATCAAACTCTGTCTCGATATAATTACAAGTCAACTCAGATGTTTACCTACGATGTTTTGGACACTGCTCAACAATGGTTATCAACAATGTTCAAGACTGAAGCCGTTTGCCATTCAGAATGTACTTTCTGCTAAGCAATGTAATTTTTTATTTTATTGAGTCTAGGAATACATTGTACACCGAGTCGTACTGGCAAATAGGCTATCCGAAAACGTTTTTCAAAACCATCATATTCTTTTACAAATGACCTACGTTTTTTAAAAACATTATTTTTACAAACACTTCTGAAGGATCTTTCAAAAAGCCAAAATTTATTTTCTCCAAATGAACTAGCAGAACCCCAGGAGAACTCGGGCCGAGTTCGGCCAGAGTTCGGCCATGTGGAACGTTAATGAAAGTTGGGTTTTTGAACTTGGTCATCCTTCAGTTACGGTTTGTTACAAAGAGTTCTGTCCGAATTATGCCCGAATTCTGTCAGAGTTCTGTCTTTGGAAAAACTATAAATAGAGAAGTATTTTGATCATTTCAACACACCAGTTCACTTTCAATCTCTTCTCTTCCTAAGCTTACATTCTTCCAAAGAGTTCTAAAAGCTTTCATTTTCAAATTCCAAGCCAGTTACAATCCTCTTGTCGATTTGCCAGTACGACTCGGTGTACAATGTATTCCTAGACTCAATAAAATGAAAAATTACATTGCTTAGCAGGAAGTACATTCTGAATGGCAAACGGCTTCAGTCTTGAACATTGTTGATAACCATTGTTGAGCAGTGTCCAAAATGTCGTAGGTAAACATCTGAGTTGACTTGTAATTATATCGAGACAGAGTTTGATCAATTATAAAATCAGGTTTGACCATGACCAATGGGCGACTTCGTATGAAAACTTGTGGGATTTTCCAATAGTGGATTCAACTGGAAGCTAGAGTTCTTCCAACTGGACTAGTCCTCACAAGAGGAAAACCAGTATAAATCTCGGTATTTGCGTTTGCCTTCTGATCACTTTTAAATTATATCATTTACTTTTTATGATTATTATTTTATCTGTGATCTAACTGCTAACAAGTTTTTAATTAGCAATATTCCACTGCCTACCATATTCATCCCCCTCTAGAGTATTCTGCTTTACGATTTCGTTCCTATAATTGGTATCATAGCGGGTTATACAGGTAAAACAAGGTAAAACAGCAGTTATATTCAATTTTATTTAGATCACAGCTTTACACATGGCAACTGTGAAATTCACAAGTGAAGGCCAAGCCACAAACAGACCTCCACAGTTTGACGGTACAATCTACACTTATTGGAAAACACGTATGAGTTTCTTTCTAAAATCTCTTAATTTTGACTTATGGTCTGTGGTTATTGATGGCTATCAAAAGCCTCCTCGTATAAATATTGATGGAGTTTTAGTTGAAAAATCCTATAGCAGATATATAGAGGAAGAAAAGAAAAGGGCCAGTCTTGACGCACGTGCCATTAATGCTCTCTTTTGTGCTTTAGACAGAACTGAATTTAATAGGGTGTCTATCTGCACAACTGCCAATGAAGTATGGAAGCTACTCGAAGTCACACATGAAGGCACGACTCAAGCAAGGAATCTAAAGTCAGCAGACTTACTCAAGAGTACGAGGCGTTCAAAATGAAGCCCAACGAAACAGTCACACAAATGTTCGAGAGATTCTTGGATATTATAAATCATTTGTCCTTCCTAGGCAAAGATTACAGTAACCATGAAAAGATTTGCAAACTCCTGCGAGCTCTCACCAAGAACTGGATTCCAAAGGCTACTGCAATCATTGAAGGGAACGACCTCACAACTATGTCCCTCGAAGTACTCATGGGTAAGCTACTCACTCATGAACTGGAGCTATAAGATTTTGAAGAGCCTGCACCAAAGGAGAAGACTATCGCCCTCAAGGCTCAGCACAGAAAAGCTGCTGAAGATGACTCAGACAGCAGTGGATCTGACGCTGAAGATCAAGCTCTCCTAGCAAGGAAGTTCAAAAGATTCATGAGACATGAGAAGAGAGTCAAAGAGAACAACAGCAACAACTGGTACCAAGAAGATGATGTCTGCTATGGCTACAAGAAGAAGGGACACATGAAAAAGGATTGTCCCACAAACTCATCATCGAGCAAGAAGAACAACAGGTATGAAAAAGGGAACCTGAAAAGATCAACTTCTCGGAAATATGCCAACACCAGCATATGGCATGAAAGTGAAGCCAGCGACTCAGAAGACGAACACTCAGAGGATGCTGCAAATGTATGCTTCATGGCAACCGATCAGGTACCTACTGAACCTGTAGAAACTTATGATGACTTCACCTTTGAGCAATTAGGAGATGCCTTCTGTGACCTGATGACTGATTACAGGAAACTGCATAGTAAGTATCAAACCTCCAAGAAGGTACTCAAAGAGTACAAAGGTGAAATAGGTAGACTTACCGACCTACTAGCTGAGGTTAGAAATAATGTTAGTGAGTCCGGTGAGCTTTCTTCAATAAAGCTCTTATTACACGAGACTACCAAGTCATCTGAAGAGAAAGACAAGATTATTGACCAACTCAAGGAAGAACTTTCTATAGAGAAGAAAAGTCTTCAATGTGCACAAATCAGAATGGAATCACTTACTTTTGATTATACTAAGTTGTATGACAATTCCAAAAGATTAGAAATTAGGCTAGGAAAACAGCCTGAGCCTGCTGCTTCCTACCCTAACACGTGTCACTTACCGAGAAATCGGAACATTCCCAAGCCAAACACTGTCAGACCTAACCCTATCAAACCTTTACCCCAAAAGGTCAAGCCCAAACAAGATTATAGGTATGTTTTCTTCTATACTAGAAAACCCAAACCTACCAACCATGCACACCACTTAGCTTTCAACACTCGACATACACAATGTCATTATTGTGGCCTCATTGGTCATATATCATCTGCATGTAGAATGAGAAAGCTTGTAGATCTAAATGTTTATGCTTGGATACCTAAGGCTAACAATTCAGGACCCTACAAGAAATGGGTACCAAAGGTTTCATCTGCAAACTGTTTTGTAGGTGGAATACCCTTCACATGCTAGAAGCAAATGGATCCTCGACAGCGGTTGATCACGGCATATGACCGTTGACGCTACCCTATTTGCAACACTGTCGAAGAAAAAGACGGAAGGCTATGTCTCCTTCGGTAATAATTTGAAAGGGTATATTATTGGTATCGGTGATGTTGGTAAGTCTCCCTATCCTATAATTAAGGATGTCTGTCTGGTTACCGAGTTGAAACATAACCTACTCAGCATAAGTCATCTAGCTGATCATGGTTATGGCATCAACTTTGGCAAAGACAAATGTACTATAGTTGATAGCTCAACTGGTAGTACTATCTTTGAAGGTATCAGGGAAGACAATATATATGTTTTCTATTTGTTAGAAGAAACTAACATTTCAGGTAGATGCTTAATGGCCAAGAGTGATGAGAGTCATCTGTGGCATATGAGACTCGGTCACGCTAATATGGATACAATATCTAGATTATCCACAAAGAAGCTAGTACGCGGTTTACCGGACATTACATTCAAGAAGGGTTCGGTTTGTAGTCAATGTGAAAGGAACAAAGCTACCAGATCCACTTTCAAATCAGTAAACGCAGTATGTACTACTAGACCTCTACAATTGCTTCATATGGACTTATTTGGTCCTAGCAGAGTTGCTAGCCTCGGAGGTAAACTTTATGCTTTCGTAATTGTAGATGATTTCTCTAGATACACGTGGGTATATTTCTTGACACGCAAGAATGATGCATTATCCGAATTTGTCGCCTTTTATAAGAAAGTACAGAATGAAAAAGGTTACATGATCACTCGCATAAGAAGCGATCATGGTGGCAAATTTGAGAATGCTGATTTTGAGCAATTTTGTGACACACACAGTTTTATTCATGAGTTCTCCTGCCCTAGGACTCCACAACAAAATGGAGTTGTGGAACGTAAGAACAGAACTCTAACCTAAATGGCCAGAGTAATGTTGAACCAGTTTAGTCTATCCAAATATTTCTGGACTGAAGCTGTCAACACAGCTTGCTTTGTTCTCAATAGAGTTCTAATTCGACCCAAATCGAAGAAGACTCCATTTGAGTTATGGTTGATAGAATTCCTTCAGTTTCATACTTTAGAATTTTTGGTTGTAAATGTTTTATTCTTAACACAAAAGATAATTTGGGAAAATTTGATGAAAAGGCCGATGAAGGTATATTTTTAGGTTATGCGGCCAAGAGCAAAGGATACAGAGTCTTCAACAAACGTACCATGATTATCGAAGAGTCAATCAATGTCACCTTTGATGAATTAAATCAAATGACGATTGATGACAATGACGAAGATACAATGTACCCAGCAAAGCACCAGCTGATCCTCCTAGAGAAGATCCATGAACCAGCTACCTTCGGAGTCTGCCAAAAAGATTGAAGTTCACGGCTGATCATCCAAAGGACTTGGTAATTGGTGAGATTACCAAGGGTATAAGTACTCGTTCCTCTAATAAAGATATAGCTTCTTGTGTTGCTTTTGTCTCACAGTTTGAACCCAAAAATATTGATGAAGCATGTAGTAATAATTTTTGGATAGATGCTATGCAAGAGAAATTAAACCAATTTAAACGGAATCAAGTTTGGGAACTTGTTCCCAAGCCTATTGATCATCCGATTATTGGCACCCGATGGGTATTCCGAAATAAATTGAACGAGAATGGTTTAGTGACTCGTAATAAGGCTCGACTCGTAGCTCAAGGATACAATCAAGAAGAAGGTATCGACTACGATGAGACTTATGCCCCAGTTACGAGATTAGAATCCATTCGCATGTTATGTGAATTTGCATGTTTTCATAATTTTAAGTTATTTCAAATGGATGTCAAAAGCGTATTTTTAAATAGTTTTATAAAAGAAGAGGTTTATGTAGCTCAACCACCCGGTTTTACTGATTTCAAATTTCCTGAATATGTTTTCAAGTTGAAGAAAGCTTTATATTGTTTGAAACAAGTCCCTCGTGCTTGGTACGATCGTCTAAGCTCTTTTCTACTTGATAATGGTTTTTCAAAGGGAAATGTTGACACTACTTTGTTTATAAAGTCTTTGAATAATAATATTCTTTTGATTCAAGTTTATGTAGATGATATTATCTTTGGATCTACTGATGAATCTCTTTGTCAAGAATTCTCAAAGTGTATGCAGAATGAGTTTGAGATGAGCATGATGGGAGAGCTAAAATTCTTTCTCGGACTGCAAATCAAACAAACCAACAATGGGACGTTCATAAATCAAGCTAAGTACACAAAGGATCTACTGAAGAAGTTCGACATGGAAACAGCAAAACCCCTTAGCACTCTAATGGCGACTTCAACCAAGCTTGACATTGATGAACAAGGCAAATCTGTCGACCTACGTAAGTATCGAGGTATGATCGATAGCTTACTATATTTAACTGCTAGTCGACCAGACATTATGTTTAGTGTTTGCTTATGTACACGTTTTCAAGCTAATCCTAAGGAATCACATTTGTGCGCAGTTAAGCGTATCTTTCGATACCTTAAAGGCACTTCTTCTGTCGTCTTATGGTATCCTAAAACCACGTCGTTTGACCTAACCGGTTATTCCGATGCTGATTTTGCCGGATGCAAGGTTGATAGAAAAAGCACTAGCGGCACTTGTCATTTCCTAGGAAAAGCTTTAGTCTCTTATTTTAGTAAAAAGCAAAATTCTGTTGCATTATCAACAACAGAGGCTGAGTATATCGCCGCAGGACGTGTTATGCACAAATTTTATGGATGAAACAAACCTTAAAAGACTATGGATTGTATATTTTACACATATACCCATTTTCTGTGATAATACTAGTTCTATTAATTTGACTAAGAATCCAGTATGTCATTCTCGTACTAAACATATCGAGATTCGACATCATTTTCTTAGAGATCATCAACAAAATGGAGATATAGACCTTGTATACATAGACACACAGAATCAATTAGCTGACATACTCACAAAATCTTTAGCGGAAGATCGTTTCAACTATTTACATCGAGAATTAGGAATTTTAGATATCAATAATATTAATTAATTTTGTTTTATTAATTATTTATTCAATACTCAAAAACTGTTTTTTGAGACAAGCCCAAAAAGAGTCTGTCTGTCACTACGACTACGGTCGAAGCGAAGCGGTATTTAAGAGTTCCCCGGTGAACCTCCGTTAGCTGGGACAGTACTCCTACAGCTAATCTGAGACAGATGCTGAGTAAAGAATATTAATTTGTAAAATAATATTAATTATATTACTTTGAGATTTAAAAATTACTAAACTTTGAATTAAGCATTTGAAACGAATTAATGAAAAAGAATGTGGCCTCTTTTTGAATTTTTCTTATATATATTTATAGCCAGGCAACCCTAGGCGAATTCAGTCCCAGTTCGGTCCGAATTCGGCCAGAGTTCGACTGGGTGTTTATATATACCAGCACCAACCCGAGGCCTCCTTCTTCTTCATTCTTCCCCCATCTCCTATAACAGCAGCAGCGCCCCTCCGAACCCTAGTTTCATCTCCATCATTGTTCTTCCAACCCTTATGGATTTCTCGTCCAAACTTTGGATTCGTGCGGAGATCGTCATCCTCTTCGACATATCCAATTCTTGGAAGGTATCATCCCTTCTTTCTATCACTTTTCAATACTTAGGGTTTGTAGAAGTTTTTAGGAAAAAATGCCTAAGTTCAATCCCTTCAAGAGAAAGAAGACCAATGCTAGTGAAGAGGCATCATCTTCAGATCCGCATACGGATTGCCTCTTTTCTCCGGTCCAATCGGACGATGGTGCGTCGGATGAGTTTTATTTTAAAACTTCCGATCAAGCTTTATTGTGGTACGCCAATTTTGTCATGCGTACTATTTGCACCGGGTCGCCGATTAAGTGGACTATCTTTCCGGATCACCTCCCTTACTTTGAGGCATTAGGGTTACAGCACTTTGTCACCTTACAATTCCCCATTGCCACTAATGCCATTAGACTATTCTACTGTAATTTCGTGTTAGACACTTTTACAGCGAGGATACGTGTCGGAGGAATTGATATCGAATTCACTGATGATACGTTAGCGGAAATCCTTGGTATCCCAAACGAAGGTGCCCCGCTAAATGACATCACTGATTTTGATTTCTCCGATGGCACGACACTCGTTAGTTTCAAGAATGAACTTTATGCGCCCGTACGCGTTCTTCCTGGAAATTTCAAGGCTAATAACTTGAACTTGTTTAACTACGAATTACATCGCGTCATCTATTCCACCTTACTTCCAAAATCCACTTCTAAAGATGATGTCACTGCACATGAGCTTTCTGTACTTTATCATATTCTTAAGGGGATTCCTTTTTCTGCCCCTAAGACTATCATTCAGATGATGGGTAGATGTCGCAGGAGAGACCGCAACCTATCTTATGTAATGCTCATTCCTCGCATTTTTCAGAGATTTGATATTGATTTATCTACTTGTGCTGTCGACCCCGAGCCCAAGTTACTCAAACTTTCTCGTCGCAGCATTGCATCTGTTCCTCCATCTACTGCACCTACTCCTCCTGCACCTACTCCTACAGATCCCACAGCACTTGTTCCTCCTCATTCTTACCCTATGACATTTGAGGGTATCCATCAGCACTTATCAGATCTGCAGTCTTTTTATGTTGAGACCTCTAGGGAACACGAGTTCCGTGATGTGACTCGGTTCCAGGCGATGGCCAACTCCTTCGCCGATCTGAGGTTTGCGCAGACTGGTCATTCTGCTAGCTCTCTGCCTCGAGACCCTTTTGTTTCTGGCTACCGTATTGACGATGAGGCGGTTCACTCTCTATTCCAGCCAGGGAACGCATATGATTGGTATCGTACTGCTCGTGCCCCTCCTCGTGACTATGTCGGTGAGTTTTATGCTGGCGCTGCTCCTCGCACTTCTGGTGCTGGTACTTCTAGAGCTGGTCCTTCTGGACATGCTGGAGCTGCAGCTGATGACATGCTGCAGCTGATGACATTGATAATGATGATGAGTTTTGAGATGTTAGATTATTGAGACTGCTATTTTTTGTCTTATGTTTACTTGGAAATGCTCCGACATTCCAAGATTATATCAGTACTTTTTTTTAGTACTTTTTCTATTATGTGACTATTCATGGACATGGTTTTATGCCACAGTTTTGGCATCTTAGTCTATTTCACCACTTTATTTGTTTTAGTTTAATAGTAGCACTATCTATCTTTTGTTGCTTCATTCTTTATTAACTGCCTGTGACAAATACATGCCTGTGTTGTTTCTACAATGACTGTCATGCTTATCTATGTTTATTGTGTTTCTTCACTGTTTGTTACTTATGCATTGATTGCGGGGGAGCTTTCTCTTATACAATTATTTTGCTAAGTGACAACGGGGGAGAAATAAGGATCTCATATTTTTTGTGAATACAGGTTATGAACAATTTTTTGATTACTATTTGAATTGATTCCAAGCTTAGATGTTATATCGGCAAGGTTTGTCAATTATCAAAATGGAGGAGATTGTTGGCCCATTGGTCATGGTCAAACCTGATTTTAATAATTGATCAAACTCTGTCTCGATATAATTACAAGTCAACTCAGATGTTTACCTACGACGTTTTGGACACTGCTCAACAATGGTTATCAACAATGTTCAAGACTGAAGTCGTTTGCCATTCAGAATGTACTTCCTGCTAAGCAATGTAATTTTTCATTTTATTGAGTCTAGGAATACATTGTACACCGAGTCGTACTGGCAAATAGGCTATCCAAAAACGTTTTTCAAAACCATCCTATTCTTTTACAAATGACCTATCTTTTTAAAAAACATTATTTTTACAAACAGCTTCTGAAGGATCTTTCAAAAAGCCAAAATTTATTTTCTCCAAATGAACTGGCAGAACCCCAGGAGAACTCGGGCCGAGTTCGGCCAGAGTTCGGCCATGTGGAACATTAGTGAACGTTGGGTTTTTGAACTTGGTCATCATTCAGTTACGGTTTGTTACAAAGAGTTCTGTCCGAATTCTGCCCGAATTCTGTCAGAATTCTGTCTTTGGAAAAACTAAATAGAGAAGTATTTCGATCATTTCAACACACCAATTCACTTTCAATCTCTTTTCTTCCTAAGCTTACATTCTTTCAAAGAGTTCTAAAAGCTTTCATTTTCAAATTCCAAGCCAGTTACAATACTCTAGTCGATTTGCCAGTGCGGTACGGTCTAGAAGTTTCAGAGTGATTGTAATCAGAGGCTTGATAGAAGATTCAACTCTTCACAATTGAAGTTGGTCGAGTTCTTCGTATCAAAGCTCGCGTCTGTTGAAGTTGCAAAGACTTCGTATGAAAACTTACAGGATTTTTCAATAGTGGATTCAACTGGAAGCTAGAGTTCTTCCGACTGGACTAGTCCTCACAAGAGGAAAACCAGTATAAATCTCGGTGTTTACGTTTGCCTTCTGATCACTTTTAAATTCTGTCATTTATTTTTGTGATTATTATTTTATCTGTGATCTAACGCTAACAAGTTTTTAATTAGCAATATTCCGCTGCCTACTCTATTCATCCCCCCTCTAGAGTATTCTGCTTTACGATTTCGTTCCTACAGTAACCCTAACCTCTAAATGCAGCAGGGATGCCCCAGGAGCGGGCTTTTCAGAAAGTTCCCTGAGTATTGTTGACCACCCAGACTTTCTCTTCGCATGTACAAACAAAACAGCAATAAGCGAAAAGCTTGGGATAAAAACCAGAAAAAAATGATTGAGGTATACCTATGAAGAAGATTCAACAGGCGGAGTATTCTGCCGCAGTGAAGACCGTCGCATGGATTTGCTTTTCCTGGATACAGCTCGTTTGGTTCTCTTGGTAGGAGGAGAACTCGCCTCCAAAGGAGCCCGACATTTTGATGAGGTACTCAAGGGTACGGTGTCCTCTTTTCTTTTTCGAAAAGTACTAGAACCATCCGAGGATCTACCACCCGATGACGCAAGCTCTCGGAGACGCACAAGGCCGACTGAGGCACCTCCAACTTCGTACCCTCAATCAGACTCCGTTCTCGATAATAGCCTGACGAGATGTCATTCGCCAAGCAGTAAAACTTCACTAACGAATACAAGATATGGGTCTTTCCGTGCATTACAGGGATCATAAATTTTGCTCAAGTGCATCCGGTATTGTAATAATACTACGCACGGGTACCTTTCAGTAGACTTTCCTTATAACCGAGGCAAGAGCTTGGGTTGTTCATCATCGTCTGGCTATAGCCGAACTGTCGCACAAACCGACTCGACAAATAAGGCTGCAGATATACCCGATTTTGACTTTGGTACACTAAGTGGGAGGCAAGAATGGACTGCAGCCAATAGAAAGCACCGAGAGTCAAATCGCTCTCCTTTCTGCCCTGGTCTACTAGCTCCTCATCTGCGAGACAACCTCTGTAAGAGGGCGAAACCCTGTTGAAATCATAGCAATCCAAGCGGCCTAACATCTTGTAATGTCCCAGTCCCAAAATACGTAGGACTAGGTACGTAGACATGTCAGTCGTATAAAATATACGTAAACTGTAAAACACAGTAAAACTATGACACTAATCTCATCCACAAAATAAAGATAAGGCTTTTATAGATTCAAGTAAGAATTTATCTTTTGTACATAATGTTGGGCGGAGATAAATCCACTACCAACTATTTAAATGAGAAAAAATAAATACAAATGAAAGAATTTGTCAAGCAAAGCAGATGATCCAAAGCACGCCATCTTCGAAGGAATAGAGAAGAACACAACCTTGGCTAGAATACCTGCAGATGGTCAAGAACACACACCTAGAGAATTCAATAGGTCCTCAGAGAACGTATCAAGATACAAGAAGAATATGCTATAAACTGAATATAAACTGCTCAATAATAATAATAAGTCAAATCGGATAATATGGTCCAATACTCAACCATTGAATTAGCGTACCGTCCCCCAACTAAACAAAGACAGGAGATGGCACCCTAATCTATGATGAAGTATCTTTCCATGTCATGAATCCAATAGTATCCGGACCACAACAAGGTTCAGTACCTTCTCATTGAAGCAGTGAACCACACATACAATCAAACAAGGACAAGGTGTGACAAACTAGTCCACGACAAGTTACTGTTCCAAGCCACAATCAGATATAAGTACCCAAACCAAAAGCACCTATACCTAACGGATAAGAAAGCCTAACCGTTCTAAGTGAATGCAGTTTAAGAACAACCTCCAATGCATGGGCTCTGGCTAAAATGGGATCGGCATGGTCTGCCCTTGGGGCACCATGGGCCCAGTAATAATGTAAGAGCATAACGCTTCATAGAACGTCAATAGCCAGTAATAAAATAAAGGGTCGTCAACCTGTATATCCGACGGAGTGTACGGTCACAAAAGTAAAGTGCATAGTAGCCCATAAGCTAAGGAAATGTCCTCCCCATCCCATGCCTATATATTGTCTTCACAACACATAACCTCTAAACCGCTAAGTTAAACTAATCATGCAATACTATTAGTGGTTAACCCTATAGCACGGCTTATACGTACCGGTTATAACTGTTATTTTTCAAAAATGAGGGTAAATTTGTCATTTTTCATATTCCTATATTTTGTAAATATTATTATTATTAATGTATTTTGGGGATTTGTTTAGTCGGGTTGGAGTTCTGTAATATTTTGACTTGTGTTAGTGGTCCGGATAGTTTAGACTCTAGTTGGGACCCAAAGATTAGATAGGCATGGTCCACAAACTCATCTCACTAGGCTAGTGCATTTAGACTAAACCTACATGACAAGTTTAGTCATTTAACGATTAAAAGCTTGACCCTTTTGACCCCAAATCTTTGCATGAGTTAGATTAACCAATGGGGACCTATTAGGGGCATATTAGACATTTTCCATTAGCCCAAATCTAACCCTTATGGCAGCCAAGAGAGGGTTTCATCTCCTTTTCATTTGTAAAGTAGCCTCCATTCCCATTTTAGTGTTTCCCAATCTTGAGAGCAAATCTCTGATTCATCTCTCAAATATTCTTTTCTCCACCAATTTTTTCATTCTTGCAAGGAGAGGGAGCTACAAGGATTGTGGAGCCAAGAGTAAGGAGGGGTGTCCATTTGCTAGAAGAGTCCGTGTCGGATTCGTGTCCTTTGGGTTGTTCATTGGGAATCAACTCCCAATAGTCTCTCTCTCTCTCTCTCTAAACCTTCTCTATTTATCTTTCCCTTGCATATTTGTTAGTTTTGAACCCATAGGAACCACCCCCATGCATGAACCACCATTAGAAATATTTTATAGGCTCTTTTGAGTCCTTTTTAGGAGTTTGGGATAGGTTTGGTGTCCCCCATAGAGAGATTCCAAAGGGGGCACACCATGTGTTTGTGTTTTTGCCCCATAGGCTTATTTGTCTTCTAATTTTAGATTTTTATGTGTTAGAGAGTAGATTAACTATGATTAGGATGTTTAGGTTTGTTTTATTTGGATACCAATGTTTGAATCTATGTATTATGGCCTACAAGCCCGATTTTTATGTAAAAATATCAAATATTGTTTATTTATGGATGTGGGCTGATTTGGGGTTTTTGTATATATTATATATGATATGTGTCTTGTGTGTATGTGATAGAGTGTGGGTGTGTTAGTGTTAAGTTAGTAAGTTAGATAATCTAGTTAGTATCCTAGATAATATAGTTAGTATGTGTTTCTTTTGTCCAAAATAACCCAAATTCGTCATAATTTTCATCCACGTTTTAGTAGCCAGAGAAACTTAGAAATACCATAACTCCTAGCTCAAGACTCCGATTAATCTTCTATTTTTTTAAAAGAACCGTATCGAAGTTAGCTTTCCAAATATATATTAATAGGCAAAATTCGTTCTAGAATTTCTGTAAAACTGTTTGAATGTGAGTTGTCCGAAAGAACGTGTTTCGGTTTTGCGATTTTGGGAGCTTCCGGAGACGAAAATGCGATCCGTTTGAAGCTTCGGAAAGCTAATACGAAGGGCTATGACATACTTTAATCCTAGAATTTAGTGAATAGGTCTAATAGGTGCAGTATTGATTTTAATTAGAAAATTGACTATACGACATGGATATTTTGTGTATCCTATGAACCTAGTAGTATAGATATCATGTGATAGGTATCATAGGTTGTCAAAAATATGTATAATATAGTACATATATATATATATATTATTGTTAGGTAATATATGTTAGTATAGTGTGTGTGTATTTGAATGAGATAAGGATGTGTGTGGTTAGTAGAGAGAAGTAAGATTGATAGAGGATATGTGCTAGTGTGTGTTGATGTTGTATAGATGGTAGTGTAGTGTGTGTTGTGAAGGTGAGAGAGTTGGAAGGATCATGCCATCCTATTTGACTTGAGACTAGTGTGGTTTGTTTAGTAATTTGTGTTTTGGTGAGTGGTAGTGTGTTTGTATATAGATGTGTGGGTGTGTTAGAGAGGGGGTGGATTTGGTACATGTGTTTGTGTGTGTTAGTGTTGGAGTGGAGAAGAATTTAGGTGTCGTATGTATAGATATGTTAGTATGTTAGTGGTTATGTTAGAATCTATATAGAGGTATCTTAGAAGTTAGATAGTGATATCTTATATAAGTTAGATAGTTAGTTGTGTTAGTCTATGTTATTGTAGTTAGAGACGACATATGTTAGTTGGTTAGAGTTAGAGATGGATATATATACATATTGTTATTAGATATTAATTAGTAGATGTTAGTTGTGTTAGGTTTCTAAGTTAGAATAGATGGTTAGAAGTTATATGTTAGAGTTGGTTAGTACTTGTATTAGAGATATAAGTTAGGATATAGAGTGATATTTTAATATGCCATAGTGGTATCTTAGGATATTTTGGGTATTTGCCTATTACCTTAAGGTAATGTATTTACCTACAAGGTAAAGGGGACTTACCTACAAGGTAGAGGGGGTTTACTTTATACTAAGGTATTAGATACTAAGGTATTGTCTATCTAATATTTTAGGGTATATGGTTAGAGGCTAGATATTTAAAGTATTTAGTATTAGAGGTTAAGGTATTAGTTTCCAACCAAGGTAATGGTTTACCTTACCTTAAGGTAATGGGTTTACCTTATTACAAGGTAAGGTATTGGATTTACCTAGGTAACTAAGGTTAGATATCTAAGTTATTGGTTAGCTAGTAGCTTAGGATAGATATTAGATATCTAAGATTGGTATCTTGGTAGTTAAGTATTTATACCTAGACTAAGGTATTGGATTTTCAACTAAGGTATTGGTATTAGGATATCAATAGGGCTAAGGTATATGGTATCTTAGGGTAAGATATAGGTTGGTATCTTACTAGTATCTAATATCTACGTTATTGTCTTAGAATATAGATGAGTGGGTATCCTAAGATACAAATCAGTATCTTAGAGGGTAACTAGTAGGCTAAGGTAATGTCTAAGGTATAGACAAGGTAATGGGGCTTACCTATAATCTAAGGGTAAGGTATTGGTAGGATATTGAGATAGATGGTTAGATACTAGTCTAAAGTATTAGTAGGATCTATTAGCCTAGGTTAGTGAGTTATCTACTAACCTAAGGTAATATATTACTAAGGTAAGGGTATTACCTAGTATCTAAGGTATTGGGTTATCTTGGTAGGTAATGGTTAGACTTGGGTTATCTTGGTAGGTAATGGTTAGAAGTGGGTTATCTTAGTAAGTAATGGTTAGACTTGGATCATCTTGGTAGGTAATGGTTAGAAGTGGATTATCTTGGTAGGTAATGTTAGAAGTCGGTTATTGTCATGACCCGTACCCTGAGAAAGGGCACGAGAACGTGGGTACGTCCAGCCTACGTCACAGTATCGGCGGTAGAACGCTTTATAGTTCGTCTATAACATCTAACATCTAACATGATATAAATATATCATCTCCGCATGGAGGTATAATATAACATCTCAACTCTATATCTCAATCACAAGTCTAGGAAAGATAGAGCACAATATGGAATCAGATAAAAGGAAGAAACTGAAATATAAATAGAGTTATCACACCACAAAAAGTAGATGTCCAACACAA
The DNA here is from genome assembly GCA_029216955.1 of Iris pallida. Taxonomy (NCBI): domain Eukaryota; kingdom Viridiplantae; phylum Streptophyta; class Magnoliopsida; order Asparagales; family Iridaceae; genus Iris; species Iris pallida. The sequence continues at coordinate 79,250 of JANAVB010018805.1, read as the reverse complement.
ATTAATACAAGTCCTGAAATATAACTAAGTCACAACTAACAATCAGAACAATCCGATACAAACTAAAAGCTTTAAATACTAGACTAGACTAGACTAGGCACCCTCTACTGAGCTAGATGCTCCTTGGGCTCCTGAAGGTCACCCTCTTGTGTCCCATAGAAGGTAGGGAAGTCACCATCATCATCTGTAATATTTTCAACAGTTCAGTCAGGACAGGAGCGAGCACAATACATCTCACGCAGTTCATAACATGTTAGGAAATATAAAGCATGCAAAAGAGTAAGATACATGAACTGTAAGAAGATGTACATGAAAACGAAAGAGAATTTATAACTGAAAATATATACAGAATAAGTAAAACTGCAATACTAGTGATTTAGAGCACAATATGGTTATGTAAACGACTTAGGTTGTACAATAACAATAGGTAGCTCCATCATAACGTGAGTGTACAATGGATGCGCACAATAGTCGTACAATGGGATTTGATTACATAACTATTTCCTACTCACCCTCCCCAAACAATACACAAGGATCCAATCCAGTTACGCTATCTTGTACAATAGTCTCCATGAAGCTCATGTGATAGTGAGAGTACAATATGCACAATGAGTATACATGAATAGGGGTGTACAATAAATACAATATGTTCGTGAAACGCACATCACAATATGTATCTGTTGAACACAATAGAGATAACATCGCAAGAGAAGATCCATATAGTACCAATCCGTGATAACAATTATGCCAGTATCAAGTAAAGTAATCTAAAGTAAGAATATAAGTCCTGACAAATATGAAACGATCAGAGAATGTACTAGCCTGTCACCCTGAATGACTGAGATGAATAAAGTCCGAACTGGTGTCACGAATCCTATTTAGAGTAAAACAGGTTATTAAGTACTCAAATTGAAAGAATGGAAATCTGCAATGCAAACTACATGATTCTAAGTCAACTAGGTCAAAGTCAACTCTTGGTCAACTGTCTAGGTCAAACTAGGTCACACTTGGTCCAATCAAATCTAATCTTGGTTAAGTCAACTCTTGGGCCTAACCAAACCTAGACTAGCACTCACACACTATCACAAGGCTATACAAGCTATCAAACCTACAATTTACATACTACATTATTCATGCATATATTGTATTACCTATTTTACATATCATACAAGCCTATATACATTGTATCCTACATTGTATCACCCCTAACACTATAGTTACATGTGTATTGTATATTCTTTATGCCGTTTTTTGTATATATTACATACATGCTTACCTATATGCTTGTTTACATATATACATATATGCATATATACATTTATACATAGAGAGAGGGTTAAGGGGGTATACATGTGTGGGACAGTTTACTTCATGTGTGTGTGTGTGGGAGAGCATAGTGAAAGTTTAGTTGAGAGTTTATATAATTCAAATTGAATATTAATCCCAAACAGTTAGATACTCAACTCAGGTATCATTCAAAACCAAACTCAGACTTTCCTATTGTTTTCGAAATCTCAGGTTATACTCATATTCTCAGTTATCTATAAACAAAACTCATGTTTTGATTCCCTGTTTGAATTGGAAACATTGAACTCAACTCCATAACTAGTTCAGTTAACATAAGAGATTCCCAGGATTTGGTTATCAACCCAACTCAGTTTTGAACACATTCTCAGTTTTCCTTTGAACATTAGCAACTTAAAATCAATACCAAAAACATTCGAACTCCTTTGAAACCCATTTGCTTTGAAAACCAATCATACACAACATTAATAACTGGAAATCAACATAACAATCAACATTAACATTTTTAATCTCAGGAAACAATATAGGAATCAAATCCCCTTCTCAAGAAAACTCAGAAAAACTCAAGGAAACCTGAGAATAACTGTTACATATAAACATTTAAATTCAAAACCCAAATTCATCAAGTAACTCGAAATTTAAATAGGAAACACATGTAAAATGGCAGGGACAAACCCCACGTGTCCCAATGAACCCATACGTGTCCAATTGTGGACACAAAGTGTCAAAAAAATTAAAACATGTAGTATCAAAAGACTGTGAAAATCAGGCCTCGTGCGGCCATGTCGAGTCGAAATGGACTCGACACAGTGCACGAGACACCATGTGCACGTGTACAGTGCTAGAGGGGTCATAGGGGTACGTGTAAATGTGTCTGTATCGTGTCCAAGTGAGTCGTATCAGGACTTACACATGCGTATCAGTGAGGAAATTTCCTGCGGGTGCAGTACTTGTGCGACAGTGCAAATTCAGTGCAGGCTCGAGAACTCCCTCGATACTCCACCATATCACCCAAAATTTTGTGGGTGGCCTGACAGTCATGGCCCCCATGAGCACACCAAATTTGGTGTGTCCAAGTGTCATGTACAGGGAAAATTTGGTGTCGGGTAGCAGGGCATGGGTACGGGGCCTGTACGCGTGTGTGCGTGTCCATTTTGGACACGAAAAACTTCCAAACTTTGACTCAGTCCAATTGATTTGTGATATACATATAATAAATTAATTTTCAATTCAATTAGAATCTGAAATTAATACAATTTACTTCTCACAAACATTTCATCGAACACCTTGTTTAAAATATCGATACATATCCGATACGGACACGAAATGGACACGAAATCCTACCAAACTTGGGCTACACCTAGGGGAACCCTAATGAATGCATCTATGAAGAAAAATCATGATTTCAATGGATGTAGATAGGTTTACCTATTGAGAGTTAGAATCTCAATGTAAAGGGCCTAGTATCGATGTCTTCCTCGATTTACAACGGTCCAAACGTCCTCCAACCTTGCTAGCATGCCTCCATAAGTCTCCTCTACTGTTGGAGATGATGATGCAATTAATTAGGATCAAATTGGACTTAATTTGGATATTTGGGGAAGGATTTTGGGGAGGAACTATTAGGGTTCTAAAGAGTTGTAAAAAGAGGCAAGGTTTTTAGTAAGGATGTTTTATAGGAAGGGGAATCAATTGTGGCTGCCATTAGATGGATTAGGGCTAGGTTTTAGGTCTAGATGAGTGGCTAGGAGTTGTCCACCCAATTCTAGGCCTTCCTATTGGTTCAACTTGCCATTGGCTACCTTTATTACAAATATCCTAAAAGTTAAATATCTTACCTATAAAATATCTAGATATTAATAATCATGTCATGACTAGGTTAACCTAATCAATCAAGGCTAATCTAGATTTAGGCTAAGTTTCTAGGTTAAGGCTTAACTAATAGATTAGCATAATATTTAATTAATCAAAATTATAATTTCACAAAATTGTCAAAATGACCAAAATACCCTTAGGCTAAAAAGTTATAATTAGTCATCCTAATCACATGACTAGGCTCCCTTGGTCATGGTTAGTCTCTAGGCCTAGCCAAACTCTAGGGTTACACTAGTCAATCATCAAATCACAAGTCGTAGTTTTAAATAGTTTTAAATTAACTAAAATCACCAAAAATTATAATATGGTTTAAATATCATTATTAAATGATTAAAAATACAAAAGTTCAAAATTATCCTCATTTTAGAAACTGGGTGCTACAGTTATCTTGGTAGGTAATGGTTAGAAATGGGTTATCTGGGTAGGTAATGGTTAGAAGTAGGTTATCTTGGTAGGTAATGATTAGAAGTGGATTATCTTGGTAGGTAATGGTTAGAAGTGAGTTATCTTTGTAGGTAAAGGTTAGGAATAGAATACTTGACTTAGATTTTATCCTGTTTGACTAAGGTTGATTGTTTGACTCAAAGTCAACTGCAATTCAATATTGGACCTAGATTGGACTAGAAGTTGATCAGAGTTGACCAGTTGACCAAAAGTCAACTATGAGTCAACCATTAGCCAATTTGACCTAGATTGGATTAGAAGTTGACCAAAGATGACCAGTTGACCAAAAGTCAACTGTAGGTCAACCCTTGACCTAGTATGATCTAGATTAACTTGGTTTGACCTTGTTTGACCTAGTTTGACTTTGTTAGACCTAGTATGACTTAGTATGACTTAGATTTACTTAGATTGACTTAGCATAACCTAGTTTGATCTAGTTTGACTTTGTTAGACCTAGTATGACCTAGTATGACTTAGTTTGATTTAGTTTGATTTAGTTGACTTGGTGTGACATAGTTTGACTGAGTTTGACCTAGATTTGCAAAGTATATACTAGAAATCATGTCATACACTGTTAAACCCAAATTAACTCATGATATCTCATCTTTAGGTCTGTGACATCACTCTGAGCATCTATTCTTACTGACAGCTCAGGACCGTAGGCGAGTACATTTACTGATAGTTTTCATTGTCTTGATATCTGTTATATCCGATTCAGTTGTAGTATCTTACTTGATTTCCGACACGATGATTCACGGACTAGTATACGTCGGATCCTGTCATGAGATGTTATTCTTGGACTTTCCTGGTATATTGGTATATTGTTCGATCTTCTTTTTTTGTACTTGTATAGACACCGATTTGGGAGTGGGCTGGCCCCCTACTTTTGAATCCCGTGTCATGACGTGACATATTCGGATCCATTATACTGCTTAGAGATGGAGAGTTATTAGAGGTTATATGATCAATACCCTCATGTCACTATTCTTGTGCTTGCGTCACCCTTACCGCACGTAGGGTGTAGCGAGCTCTTATATTTCTTGTGCTCATTTTCTATGTTGGTCGGCTTGATGACCCTTCTTGAGATTTTCCTGTGATAGCCAGGCTAAATGGAATAGCCTGATCATGTGTCCTAAGCCGATCACATAACGCTCTAATATCTCATGGCACCATTTTATGTTTACGTTTATACATCATATATCCCTGTTCTATTCTACATTCATGTATTTCATACCATGACATGATATCCAGTTTATATATCTTGTTTACATTTTCTGTCTTGATATTTTATCTTATTTTTCAATATAATTGTCTCTTGTAGAATTTGTCAATTCACATGAAACTGCTGTTAGTGTTTGGACTTGCTCATATCCTGACAGGATAACCTCGTTGATGTTTACAGATGATCTAGAGGCCGACTGCTCGACCTTTTATGGCTACGACATAGATGGCGAGTACGACTTGGATATTCCCGTGGAGTCGGTGCTCTTAGAGGACGTACCGTCTGCTTAGACTAGTTAGATAGGCTTTCCTGGACTGTGATCCAGCTAGTACTTCAGACTTGTAGTTTATATATATTTGGGATTTCTGTTATGTTTTTAACTCTAAACTCGTATGGGATTTTGCATCTATTCCTGTTATTTTCCTTCTATCATATCTTTCATATTTCGTGTTATCTTCCTTAGATGTCTTGTGATTGAGTTGTGCATTATATACCTCCGTACGGAGATGACAGGTATATTTATATTGTGTCCAGATTTATGTTATAGACGACCTATATAGCGTTCTACCGTCGATTCTGCGGCGTAGGCTGGACGTACCCACGTGCTCGTGCCCCTACTTAGGGTACGGATCGTGACACATTTTTATGGTGGCCCATGCAGGTCAGAAGTCGCAATTAGTGCGATGTCGTAGTGGTGCTCGACTTAGAGTGCTGCTACGAGCCTGCTATAGGTTTAGAAGATATAGGCTATAGGCTAAGGATACTCAATCACAGTTAGGACTTCTTGAGAAGATTCCAGGGATGTCTCTTGAAAATCTCATGAAAAACTATCTCGAAATTTGATTCCAACTGTTTCTGTCTGTTCTTCTTCCTTGTCCGTGGTTGAATTTGATTCTTTGTGTTCATTGATTTTCTACCTGGACACCGGTGGCCAGCCAGCTACATATGTTCGTGTTCTATATGTGACTCGCGACTTTGTAGAACAGATGTGTCAAGACCTATGAATGTAACACAACCGCGGGTGGTCCCTTAAATCTAGGGTTAATGTGCATAGAAATAATAAGGGTTATTTTGTATAAGGGTACTAAGTTTTTGATATAATTAGACTTTGGGTACTGAATTTATCCGTTTTAGAGTTTGGGTACTCGAATCTTTTAGTGACACATTTTAGTGACAAAAGCGGACTTTCAGTGACGAAATAAGACTTTTAACGGCGAATGTTCGTCACTAAAATGTATCACTAAAAAATTACAGTACCCAAAGTCTAAAACGGACAAACCCAGTACCCAAAGTCTAATTATATCAAAAACTTGGTACCCTTATACAAAATAACCCAAATAATAAAGACATAATTAAACAGTAATTGCATCTAGACATGATTTAAAAGAACAATTTTATATTGCAAAAATTTAAATAATAAGAAAATGTATGAAGTATGAGCTAAAGTAAATAGACTGTAAATGGCAAGGTATCTTGCATGGTAGTGACGTCTGGTGTGCTGCGAGGATTAAGGTGGCACGTAATATAACTTTGGTGTTACAACTACGCAAGACGGCCTCTAAAGATGGTACAGACTGTTTCGTCGGGTCCAGAACGGTCAGTTTAGTTAGGGACGATATAGAGTAGTCTGGAATTTATAAGAGAGAGGAATTTGGTGATTAATCACATATATGAATCGAGGAGATTAGATATCCAATTTAGAAAACTATTTATAATATTTTAGAACTATTTTTACGAGTAAAATAATGTTGATAAATATTTGAAAATAGAGAATAAATTTGATTTAGGTTAAAATCCAAAGTTTGTATAAATATGCTTACAGATAATAACTACACTTCATGAACAAAAATATTTTAAATAATACGCAAAAATATTAATAACTCGTTTAGGTCAAAACTATACTTAAATAGGTAGAAAAAATATTTATGAGGTCGCGGACATGAGCGATGCAGGCGGACATGAGCGATGCGGAGCTCGCCAGCCATGGAGGAGGCGTAGGTTTGTCTGGACAGGTCGCGGCGGACATGAGCGATGCGGCGGTCATGGTTATGGCACGGCTTCCTCGGAACAGCGGAGCTCGCCAGCCATGGAGGAGGCGGAGGTGAGTTTTGGTGGTGATGGTGTGTTATATTTTCAGTTTTGGGGGTTTGGGGTGGATGGCCGGTCCCGGTGGCGACCGGTCATGGTGGCGGTGGCTGAGTTGGTGAAGGTGGTGGTGGTAGTTTGTTTTGTGGTGATGGTTTTGGGGACGGTGATATGGGAGTTAGATAGTGGCGGGGGTAGCAGTTGTCCGATGGCCAAGAGGAGTAGAGGTAAAGGTGAGGTCGGCCGCTGTGGTGTTCTGGCAGTTGTGAGAAGGGCTGCGACGGTTTGGCCGAAGCGGATGGAGATGGATGTGGTGGTGGTGGTGATGATAATGTTGGAGGATGGTGTAGGAGTGGTCGTGGAGGTGGTAGACGGAGGTATTTGGCAGCGGGTTGGTTATCGTGTAGGCTGGCAGTGGTGACAGTAGGACGGGGCGAGGTTCTATTGGGGTTTTGGTGATGCTGACAATGATGGTAGGGGTGATAGACGAGAAATGGTGGTGCCAATGGTGTGCTGCTTGGTTGATGTGAGAAGGCTAGGTTGGGGATGACGTGGTGGTTGTCGGTGAGTGATTTAGGGTGGCCGGGACGAGTAGGAGGCGATGATGGCAAGTTCTAGGGGCTGTGGCGGTGTAAGTAGAATATCTGCGGTGGTCGGACTCCGGTCTGCGGCCTGTGGCTGGTGGTCAATGGTGGTACGGGTAGTGTCTGTTGGGCGAGGAGGAGATTGGTCGGAGTAGATAGGGGTCGGGCAACGGCTAGGATTAGATTAGGTTGTGTCAGGGAGTGGCCGACACGAGAGGGAGTAATAGATTTGTGTCCGGGATTGTCGGACACGGAAGTGATAATATAGGTGTAAAAAAATATTTTATATTAGAAAGACACCCGGGGTTGGACCCGAGACCGTCACGGCTGACACGGAGGAATTTGAACACCGACACAGTGTACGACACTTTGTGGAGATTTTAGGTTATGAGATTTATGCAAAAAAGAAAAGGAAGCTCTCTTTATATAGGAGGTGGACTCCTAGATAGATATGGACTAGGAAAATTCAAATCCCCCTTAGATAATCACTATTTAAATTAAATCATGTTAAAACCAATTTAATCAAATCCAATCCAAAATTCAATTTGAATCTAGATAAATCCAAATTAACTATAGATAAGTCATATCTTTAAATTAAACTATTTAAATCAAATCAATGAAATATAATCAAAGTTTAAATTATCAAAATAAATTCAAAATATCTTTTCTAAAAATAAAATTTTAAAAATCAAAATAAATATTTAATTATTAATAGGAAATACTTTTTTCGCTATTAAATAAATAATTATAATTAGTTTTTGAAAATATACATGAATTTAACTTCATGTACTTCGCATGCGATAGAACATATCATTTATAAAATATGATTTCTAAGTTATCACATGTACTTTTACAAATAAAATAGCTCCTTATAATAAATAAATTAAAATAAAGTTTTCGTAACCGTGAAGCATCTTGTAACGTTAAATAACAATATTTGCCTTATACTATTTTGAAAAGTATATTTATTTTCTCTATGGAGAAATCTATTAAACAAACTTTTATATAAAATATACCTCGCATATACGTATTCGTACTCTGACATACAAATACCAAAAATAAACTAATATCAAAATAAATAAATTTAAAAATTATAGTAAAAATTTAGGGGATTTACACATCTACCTACAGATGGAGACGCCCTGGTGAAGCCATTTCTCCCGGTGATAGTTGCGCGGCATCGCATCCCCCTCCGTATAACCATCAATGGTGTCAAGGGCTATCAAACCTGGGCAATGTAACGCCAACCAAGCCATCGAATAGTTGTAAAGATTTTAGCCCGAGGGAACTCACTGTCTCCCCTATAATGCTCTATTATTTTCTTCGAGAGTTCACGCAGGCCTCGTAGGGTAACCATAGCTTGGAGCAAAGCCAGCAAATGTCCAAATACCAGCTTCATAGCCTGCATAATGAGTTCCAGATTGATCCACCCCATTGATCCAGAGACTCCAGGAACCACAGCTTTTCGCAGCTATATCATTAGAAAAGCAGCAAGCGCCGCTTTCAGGCTCAAAACAGTCAAGTTCTGCCAAAAATAGTTATGAACGATGGAAGTAGGTTTTCCTTCAACATCTACGGAAGGGACTGACACCTTCGCCTTGATCATCATGGTCTCTACTTCATCAATAGTGTACGCCCTACGCATTGTAAAGTGGACCTTCCCCTGCTCCGACGGTTCTTACGTGAAGATATAGTCATTCCAAGCAGAAATGTGGGAAAAGTAGTTCTTTGTACATGCCATCATTCAAGGTACTTGTTCTCTAGCCCCAAAAACTCCTCTTTACTAGGAGTATATTCCTCATATGTCTCTTTACCCTAAGTCAGCTTCGAGATGGCATACATCTCATAGAGAGCCAGCCATCTCTCCACACGGAGTATAGGAAGTCCCAGTGTCGTGATTATACATCTCCAGCAAAGCTGCAAACAGGGGCTGATTGATCTTTATACCATGTTCAGTAGCCTTGATGGCACGACGCAAGCCAGTACCTTTCAACTCTGTCTTGAACCTACCCAATACCCGTTGGGTTAATTCATGCCATTTAGTCTCAGGATGAATCCAGCCTTTGACCCAGAAGGCTCCTTTCGGATATGTGCATCCCGTCGCTAGAGCCCATTGGCGAAAAGAGAAGCCCCGAACGGATGTACATCCGGGGTGAAATCACTGAACAGGTGACCGAGGAGCAACACCCGCAAAGTGTACAATGGACCATCATGTATAATTTTGAAAGTATCCTTTCTTTTATAGTACTTGTCCACTATGAAGTGGCCTATCATTAATCCCCCTACTCCGGGGTCAATTCTCATTCCATATGCCACTTTTCGGCAAAGTAGAAGAAAACCGAGAGCGGAAGGTGTCGATCGATTGATGGAACTTACAAGGCGAGGCCGTCATTCTCAAAGTACCAATCCTCCATTTTCTACAGGAGGTCGGTCTATTTTAAAGTCATTTGGTCACCGAAGAGGAACCGAGGCTTTAGCATCTCGGTATCAGAGGGGAGAGACAACTTGCCTCGATCATTATACGACGGAGTATCAGTGTTGTTGATCATGTATCTTAGCCAGCCGTTCTTTGGTTGGCCTTGGGTGATCAACTTCTTGGCATGATTAACAAGCGCCTCATCGACATTTATGCTAGGGTGTAGACCGATGAGTCAAAGAGGACCTAGTCAAAAAGAGGCGTAGCCACAGAAACAATACATGAACAAAATAAGAGTCAGGAAAACACAATTATTTCTGCAAAAACTAAGCATCCCCACAGGCACTGTTTAGTGTTACTGTGCATCAGCAAGTAAGCATCGCGTAGGCAATGTTTAGTAGTGCATGGCAACAAGCAAGCATCGCACAGACACTATTAGGACTCTGTGTGCCAACAAAACCTCAGCACATCTTATAGTCGTTACTTCGTAAAAGTGACGACCATGTGCATCGGTAGATGGAGCTTCCGCACATCTTACAAACACTACTCGAAGAGTAGTGCCCATGTGTATCAGCGGAAAGAGCTTTAGCATATCTTCTAGATAATACGACGAGAGGTAAACACTCATGTGCATCAGCAAAATAAGGCGTCGATGCTCATTGAACACCTACTTGCAACAGGTGGCCGCACGTCTCCATGTGTTCTAGCATCAGCAACCAGAGATTCGTCGACATCGACATCCTCCGTAGCCGGCCGCTTCCCTCTGGCTTTTTTCGTGCTCGCTGCAGCCGCTTTGGGAGCTCTAGGGGCTCTCGATCTCTTGGGGGCATAACTGAAAAGTAGGGTTTTTGGTTTAAAGAAAAAGAAGAAATTTTTCGCTAAAAAAGCTTGAAGGATAACAACAATGGCAAAAGTTTTTCTCTCTCCGAACAAAGCCCTACTTATAGGACAAAGCCACGTCGGCAGATAAAGAAAAAGAGACCCTTCGTATTTGAAAAAATTCTTTGAACATCGTAGAGAAAACAAATCATGATGGATCTTCTTCCTAAAAATGAGGAGTCAGCATTACTTTTAAATGAAACGACGGCTCAAAGCATTAATGCTGACAGTCATGGTTGATGATAGTCTGTCAACAGCACTATGCACTCCTTGTAACACGTGTCATTTCATGCTTCTGTTCAAAGTGTTCCAAACTTGTTCAAGTTTGAAAACTTTGAAGGAGGTCATGTAGAAGTATAAAAAAAGTGCAGCATCGACAAAAATGCAGAAGACATCAAAAGTGTAGGAACACCTAAATTGATGTGCACATAAAAACTCGAACTACAAAAAGACAGTGCATAAAGAAAAATTCTATATTAAAATCACGTTTACAAAGATCTATCACAAAATCTTCATGATACATAAATACTAAGACCTAAAAGTGCACATCGTGCACAGTCCCCAAAGCGCAGCAGTGTCAGAGCGAATCACTTCCTTGTCAGAGCGAACCACTTCCTAGTCAGCTATAAGGCAAAACAAGGACGCAGCTCCTGCTCGAAGCTCACAGCAGAACCTGTGGCTCTTCTAGCCTAACAAGGTTCGCAGCTCCCCCACTCCAATATGGCTATTGAAGCATTTATTAGCAGGGCAAACCACAACCTATGGCACTTCGGATTGGCAATCAATCCAAACCCGGTATCTTGGACCTCGAAGACCTCCAAGATATTGTTCAGGTTCAAACCCCTTATAATGCCAAACGCTCAAATGCATCTCGAACACAAAAGTTGTCTTTCACCAAGACTACAGCTTCTTTGAACGAAGAGATCTACAATCAACAGGCGACTTATACAAGGCCTATGGCCGTTTGAAGCCAAGTCGGGGTCAAGCATGATAGAGGAATATCAAGAAGCTATGGGCAAAGACTTACCCAAAAGCTCCTTTTTATATAGGATGTGTGGTCCAACCCACATGCCATGTGGTAGTAGGGTCAAAGGACTCCGAAGTAATGGGATGAGCCTAGGATTCTGCACATTGAATCTTATTTAATAGGTTCATTTGACTAAACCTTAGGCTACCGCTTCTCAAGCCCCCCTCCCCCCTAAAAAATGGCAGCAATTAAGAAGATGTTGACTCAGCCGCTCAAAGGCAGTCATTAATCTTCTTAGGAGCATAGTGACTTTAGAGCTTCTAGAAGCACAGACCCTTCACGGCTCCTTTATTGGTCTCTCAGAGCTTCCAGGAAGTGCAGCCCTTTAATGGCTCCTCCATTGGTCTCTCCGAGCTTCTAGAAGCGCAACCCCTTTATGGCTCCTTTATTGGTCTCTCAGAGCTTCCAAAAGCACAACCCCTTCACAGCTCTTCATTGATCTCTCAGAGCTTCCCAGAAGCACAGCTCCTTTAACGGCTCCTTCATTGGTCTCTTAGAGCTTCCAGAAGTGCAGTCCTTTTAACGGCTCCTTCATTGGTCTCTTAGAGCTTCCAGAAGTGCAGCCCCTTCACGGATCCTTCATTGGTCTCTTAGAGCTTTCAAAAAGTGCAGCCCCTTCAACGGCTCCTTTATTGGTCTCTCAGAGCTTCCAGAAAGTGCAGCCCATTCAATGGTTCCTTCATTGATCTCTCAGAGTCGCCCAAAATGCAGTAACTTCGTCGCCTCAGAAGCACAGTTCCTTGTCGCCCAAAAGTACAGTGACTTCGTCGCCTCAAAGCACAGTCATTTTATCATCCAAAAGTATAGCGACTTCGTCGTCTCAAAAGCACAGTCTTCTCATCTTCCAAAAGTGCAGTGACTTCATCGCCTTAGAAGTAGTCTCCTCGTCGCCTAAAAGCAGTGACTTCCCTGCTGCCCAAAAGCGAGCTCATACAGTGCGTAGCCACCACAATATGGCATCATGCCACGTAGCCAGTATGGCATTCGTATCTTTTCAGATACAATCACATCCAGTTTGTTCAAACAACTGTATCCTTAGATACAATCGAATTAACTTTGTTTAAACAATTGTATCTTTTTAGATCCAATCAAATCTGATTTGTTCAAACCGTCACTCATGAGATAAGATTGAAATTCAAATTGTTTAAGTTTGTTCTTTCGATAGGAGCAAAATCTATTCGATTTTATCGAACAAGATAGTCGAGCGATGGACATGCACCACGTGTTAATTACTCGGTAATGTTGATAAAGGATGCTAACAATCTTAGATCTCGATAACAGATAACTCCAACTATCGCCATATGTCAGCTCAACAGCAGCCCTCACGAAGCGGTTACAACAGATTTCTGCAAAAATTTGCACATGCAGTGCTTCTACGCGTCAAAAATCCTCTCGCACATCGTATATATGCAGCCTATAAATAGAAGGAGTCTTCCTTCATTCAAGAGGCTTCGATCTTTTTGATTAGCAATCCAGATTACCTCTCATAGGCATCATAAAGTCAGAGCAAGTTTAGTTCGTCTTCAGATCGTCAATGGAATAAAGAAGCCGCTGCAGTGCTCGATCTCCACCGTCACACTTTCTCAAAAAAATTGTACCTAGATCTCCTGTTTAGGAGTCTTCTATACTCTTTTATATGTTTGAAATACAAAAAGTTCTTCAACTTTTGTTCATGGCAAACAGTGGCATTACTCTACCTAACTCAATCGTACGGTCGAAAGTCCTGGTGCCAACTTTGAAACCATCATGGAGAACATCTAAGCAACATTATGACACTTTTTCTATGTTCTACACACATACTTGACTCAATGGAATTATTCCCTAGGCTATGTATTCATCTCTTTAGTAGCAAACCCACTCAACACATGTAAAAACTCCATATTTAGTGTGAAGGTAAGCTGAGGCAAGTTCATCAAAGCCACCAACTTAAGCGAGGAGTTGCCTCGTTTGAGGGGGACTTCGAGTAAGCCATTGCATAGCCAAGACCATACGTTATTACTTTTCAATTCATCAGGTTGACCTGAGCGGGGCAAGATACTACATGTATGGTCTGTAATACAATTATGGGCCTAAGATTTGGCTATAGCAGAGACACGTGCTTCGGCACGAAATATGGCGTAGGGTGTTTGAGTTATTAACACAGGTTCCTGAGTTCATGTTTGAGTGGTTTGAAAGGTCAAGTAAAAGAGTATGATTCACGTTGCTGTGAGGCACGGTCACGATGTCGTACAAATAGGTTTTGTAGTAAGATCACAAGGATTTATGGCACGGTCATGTTGGTTACAACACAAGTAGGCTAAGAGTTTAAGTATTAGAATTGATCCTAAGAAAACATTATAAAGACCACAAAAGAATAAGTTAAACTCACTAAAATAATGTGTTGGTTTTGTATGGGTGGGTAAGAGGCTCACTCACCAATACGATTGTGTACTGATACCGCACCAATTTTATGTGAAGGTACAGATATTAGCACGCTCGAGGCGGAGCTCGCTTGGACGCGCTAAGGCATAGAGTTCTTTAGCATTTTGAGGCGTGCGGCCATGTTGGAGTCTTCACATATACGGGACATAATGTATGGACATCGCCTTCAAAAGCATCTGCAAGTTATAAGCCTAATAGCAAGCTATATTTTATTGAGAGATGAGAGATAGCAGAGTGATTTGTATTCAGAGAAGAGTGAGCTTGAGTGATTGTAACCTTGGCTTCGTGCCTTTGTAATTCTGCTGATTATCAATAAAGATTTCTTTTTTTTGAATACTTGTGTATTCTTCGTTATTCAATGCTTCTGCTTTGTAACTTCTGTACGATGATCCCGTCGCTTAGCCTGTAATCGACCACTATGGTATTGCCTTACTAGGCGCAACCTAGGCTCGCGCGGCATCACGCCCAAGCGAGGATGATTGGTTCTACGGAACCGGGACGTGACATAGTGGTATCAGAGCACGACTTTACGTCCTTGGATTTTTGATTGAATTCTTTTAAACTCTGATGTTGTTGCTTCGTAATCAATGTTATTGGCACTCTCTCTCTATGTTACACGATGCATTCCATACACTAAGTCTACATATTTGTAAAATCTTACGAGAAAAATTTTGTTGAACAAAAGATAGTATCACGGAAGGCACAGTTGGCTAAGTCGAGCTAGGCAATATACACGTAGACTTGCATCGTTGTTAGCAAGATGTATACGAGATCAAAAATGTTTTTGGATGGGGATGTGTTTGACTCGAGTTACAAATTGTTGGGTAGTCAACGATAGAGGTGTCATCTAAACACATAAACATATCTGACAAAGCGTACATTATTTTGAAGATCAAGGGGGTTTGATCCATTCCGAGATGCATAGGAATAAAATAAGTCCATGTCCATAGAACCTAAGGTAAAATATATCTATATTGTCATTTCAGTGGCGACGTATTAGCGCAACGCTAAATATAGCCGAGAGATTTACGGCAATGATATTTCCGGTCTAGTGTATTAAGCTAAGTACAATAATGTGCCTATTGCATATAGCTATGGAACTTCGAATTTTGTTACCTTTTCATCGTCTTCCTTATGACAGAATAAGTCTCTTTTAGAATCTAGAGAACGGATGATCATGGGTGTACTTGAGGGTTTTGGTTTGTCCATGTTAAACCGACGTAACACCTTCTGGGTGTAACTCGATTGGCGAAAAAAACACTATCAGCACAATGCTTATGTCAATACCAAAATAAGACATATTAGCGATGCCTAAAAAAGTTGTTAGTATCAAAAAAACGCTAAAAATTTTAACAATGAATTTAGCGACATTTTCTTGTAGTCGCATATTTTATGCTCGCTAATAGAAAAAAAACCGTCACTAATTTTCTCTACAACGACGTAATCTAGCGATGAGTACACATTGCTAATTGTTTTTACATTGGCGACGTTTAGCTACATGACATATATAAATCCGCTATGCCTAGCTTTGTTGCTAAATGTCGTCAAAGTAGCGACCAATCGAGCAACATTTTACTATAATATTGCTGACATGGCAAAATTTGCCATGTCAGCATATTAGCAGCATTTCACGACGACGTAACGACATCTAAAATACAGGATAACAACATTCTAATATAAGTTAGCAACATTTTCTTGTGTCGTTGAACGTTGCTAATACGTAAAAAAAATATGTAGTTTGTAAAATAGTTTCCAAAATAGAATTTATACAGTTTACAAATTCATAGTTTATATAAATAGACCTGGAGCAACCCTCCCTGGGTTAGCCGCCCCCTTCGATGGAACACTCAACATCGATAAATTCTTATGCATTTAATATTAACAATAAAGTAAACTTTTAAGAAATAAAACACATTGGTATACAAACTGAGCGTAGAGAAATATACATAAAGTATGAAACAAATGTATAAAATACATCACTTAAACACTCAAGACCGAGATACATAAAGTCGGGAACACTCAAACACTCGAGTATCTCAATAAATGTATGGAATAAAAGACCAAAAAATCATGGGGTAATACACAAATAAACAAATAAAATATCCTAACTAGACTATTGCTGATCTGGGGGAGGAGGATTATGGCGGCACGCTTGGGCTCTGAGAAGGTCATACTCCTATATGAAATCGCTACCGATGCCGATGGAGGTGGAGTCAGGGGAGGCAATGTCATCGGTGGTCGGTGTCCATACATGCGACCAAGAGGACGTATTTGCTCCAATGTTGCCAGTCAAGCGTTGTATGAATCCATGGGAGATACTATCCTCGATGTCCTCTGAAATAAGTTATGCATCCTCGCTAGGGACTCGCCTAGGGCCATGTAAGACCCCTACATCGTAGTTTGTTCAGTCTGTCGATGTGACAAGCTCAGTAATGCCATGCTAGGTTTTCTTTTCAGCAATCATGTATTTTTCATATTTTTTTCAATACGATATCTACAATGGTAATTTTGTTAGGCCTTTGTAGCCATCAATGATACATCCCCATAAATTAAAATCTAGAGACCTTAAATATATACTCATGCGAGTTTTTAATAGATATAGTTTCCCATCAAATAGAGGTAGTCTATTTGTGGATTGGCCTTCACCGTTGTTGGTATTAATAAACGGGATGATTGCCACGGATCTACTCAAGGATGTTAATCTGACACAAGAGTCCTTGCTCTGATAGCAATTGTAGGCAACCCTAAAGGGGGTGAATAGGTTGATGACAATAATTACCAATTAAAAGCAATATAATTAATAAACAAAACTCAGCAAGTAAACAATTTAAGGAAATAGAGTGCAAGAAATCAAACACATCATTGTATCCTGGTATCCTTCCACAAAGGCACACCAGTCCCAGAAACTCATGTTCGGCTTTAATCCACTACTTCTGAAATAGCAATACAACACAAGCTTTGATCCGAAGGGCTTGCCGTACAACCACGAGCTTTAATCTGAATGACTCGTCGACTTCAAACAACAAATTGAATGAAAACACTTGGAAATCCAATCATACAACTCTTCTAGACTTCTAATGGAAATAACACTTGGCAATAGAATGTGGAGGAGATGGTTTCTTGTGATGGAACAGTTTTGAGCTAAAGGTGTATAAATAGAATGTAAACTGTGAATGATTGAGTTTTAAATGAGAAACTAGAGGGCTATTTATAGGTATCAAGCAAACATCCTTGCTGACCGATCTCAGTCTGAATTTAGCTAACGGCTAGAATTATAGTCATTTCAAAATGTTAAACTATTTTCTGAAAATCTGCTAAGGCTAGACAAAATTCGGTCCAATTTGGTTCGGATACTGAATTCCCAAACTGAGTTTGATACAAACTCTGTCATATTCAGACATAACTATTTTCGCTTAGGCTGACCGAATTCTCTCCGTGTTCGGTCAAGACCAAATTTGGTTTGAATTTTGTTGACTAGGGATACTCGGGATATAAAGGTTTCTACGTTCCTATTTCCCAGTACTTTCTTGATTTATATTTTTCTATGTAAATAAATATAAAATACAAAAATAATAAGCAAATACAAGGATAAGTAGCATGTAGACCATCGGTTGTATCATGCAATTTAACGATATTTAATTTGTAGTAGTTTGTTGATCATCTATGTGTATCAAGTCATAGTTTTATCAATATTAAAATCTAGATGGGCCAACAGTACGTACACGCCTTATGGTGTCATTCTCTCCTAGATCGAAACGATCTCGGTATCCCAAACATTAATCGAAAAACTTACCTTATGCACAAGTTGTCTAAGACTAATGCATGATATACAACTTCTATCAAATAAAATATTGTGTTACAAAGTTAAATAAAAACCAAACATTTTCTTCTATCTTTCTTTTAAACCATAGAGAAGCCACAGCTTTGTTCTTCGTTTCTTTCATACTTACGGCCAAGCCATATTCTTTCTTTCTTTCTTTTATAGCATTTGCTTACAATAAGTGCAATATTTTATATACATTTCTATCTTTACAACATATGATAAAAGAACACACAATCATTCTTTCTATGCAACAAAATATTAGTCCTCATTTCTATCAGCGGTTAATAACTCAAGCATGTAATTCTTTTCTTTTTATCAACTTACAATAAAGGAACATGCAATCTTACTTTCTTTAACATGCATATCAACGGTTCTTTCAATTGTGTTCACAATCTAACTTACATATGCAATCATGGTATCTTTCTTTAACAAGCATATAGATATAGATGTCATGTACATCATTTTGTGATTACATACTATTCTTAGCAGTAGAGCATATATTCAATTCTATGGGTTCATTATTAATCGTGAAAGAATCAGAAAGCAAAGTCTTTCCACTTAATAAAATGTGTTCATATTCCAAAAAGGGAGCTCTTACTAGAGGTTCTTCTTACTTGAGCCAGCAAACCAACATTGATATCAATATAATGACACCGGTAAGACCGAGGCGCTACATAATATCCTACTAAAAAAAGTTTCGTTATCAAAACTTAGGAATAACTTACCAATATCCCAGGCGTCGATTATCCTCTTCCCAGCGCAATCACGATCAATAAAATGCACAATCAATAAAATGCACAATCAATAAAACACATGCTAGCATCATAGAATATATTACAGACTTATTGCATAGAAGTTTTATCTTATCGATAATATCAAGAAGACCAAGGGATTTTTAATCAAGAAAAATCTTCATATTAGAACGAATCAGGGGAGGGCCAATAAAAATGAACCTTGCACTCTAATGTTATTATATCACGTCCCGATACCATAGTTGCAATAAGTCATCACTTGGTGTAATTACGTACAATCCTAAGATGCACTTGTACAAGGCACGAACTTGCACAATAACAAAATAGATTGAATAGATAATGAACAATTGAACTTTAATGTACAAACAAAATAATAACAATAAGACAAGAAATATATTTTTTTAATTAATAATTGTAGTAGAATTACAAAAAGGGACTCTTAGTAGCCAACTTGGCTTACGACATCTGAAAATAAAAAAGAATTATAATTGACTTCGTTCCATACATTATATTCCTTTATACAAAGACAACAATATGTCTATTGATCTCCAGCTTCCAAAGGATAAGGGTCTTGTACCATCTCAACAAATCCAGCAGAATATCTAACACATGTGGATGTGAGGGTTAGTACACTAGGGAATGCACTAGTGAACGACCAAAACTATACTCATCTTAAAGCATTCACTAATCATGTCAGAATGTTCTTTCAAATGTTGTCTTTCTATCTTTAACTACTTCAATTTCATGCAACACAAATCAAGAGTCATAATTTATTTTGACAACTAAATCAAAAGCTATATTTCTTCTTTCATTCATTCAAATAGTAGAGATAATTCATGTACAAAATCTATTACTTTCTACTTTTAACCAAACATAACATTTTACTTAATCAAATTCTTTCGTAGGAACTTGATAGCAACATTTCATTTAAAGCGCACTCTTCATATTCTTAATATGATTTCTTTCTTAGGACAATTGATGATAAGGAACATAGACAATAAAATATCACTTATACAGTAATTCTTACCCACAACCGACTGTCCATCCTGTAATAAACAAGTATTAGAATAATTTGCTTATATATAGTTTCATGTCCGTCTCTATATCAAACTGTTAGGCAGGCTATAATGTTATTCCTAGCATGCACAAACTACATGATGGTCCAATAGTGACTTCCTATAATTAGAAGTTGGGACGTACAAGCCCATCACTCTAATAGACATGATAGCCATGATCGTGAGGACGTACAAGCCTTAGGGTGTCCTATTCTCTCCTTCGTCGATACAATTTTGGTGCCCCGAAAATCGATCAAGAGACTATACATTGTGCATAATTTGTCCAAGACCAATGCATGATATAAAAATACTATCAAATAAAACGATAAGATTGAAAAGCTAAAGGTCAACCAAACATTTTCTTCTATCTTTCTTTCAAACCATAATATCGTACTTCTTGTTCTCTAGATGAACTTTTGGTTCTCCCTAATAGACATGATAGCCCTGATCTCTCTAGATGAATTTCTGGTTCTCTAGATGAACTTTTGTTCTTGAGACGAACTTCTTTTTCTCTACGCTAGAGGTAAACAAAAAATATTCTTTATTTCACTCACTCAGAGCCTTAATATGATACATATTTGTCCTTATATCCTTAAAACTCAGTAAATTTCATCTAGAATTATGAGAGTATGAGACATTCCGTATATGCTAGATAAAATAAACGTGTGCTCTACCGTAGCCTTCAATAATGTGAGCAAGACTAGCTATCATAAATATTACATTTGAACTAGTATTATTGAAGAAAAAAATCATCAACAATGCTTATACAGTATTATTGTGCATTCATAGATAAGCATAATATTGTATACTTTATCTACTGCCTTGGAATACACCCACACATAACTTTTGTTATAAGAAGAACTTGTATTCCAAAAGTAATTTATAAACTTGTGATGTCATTATTTACAAGCTTGCTTTAAGCCATACATGCATCTATATTATTGAAATTCCACCATTCAGGTTGGTGATTTTTCACTTTTGGCCTTTCAGACCAACAATCAGTTGCGACCTACAAAAGTTAGGACGCTGGCAACTGGTTTCTTCGGTCATAGGGCGCAACACCTGTCATGCATGCACCCCTTTGGAGGTGTTAAAAACATATGCAAGCAAATTATTTACAAATTTTAGCAAACAATTCAAAAGGAGAGAGAAAATGTGCATAAATTATATCAAACACGTTCTATATTTTGCAAAACTTATGAACAAAAATTAGCGAATGCTAGTAAAAATTCTTATCTGGTTATGGGCTCATTTTATCTTGGAGTTGTCATTTATTTATTTTTATTTTTTTATTTTTTACTTTTTTAATCCAGCACGTGCGGGCTCAGTTAAATCGTGTGTCTCCCTGCACACGATTTCTAGCGGTCGTCATGTCGCTTCGGACTCTTCGTGCTCGGACTCTTCGTATAGATATTGTCCGCATTGACTTTTTCATCATCCCACACGTACGCCTCGCGCACTCGCGCTCCCCAACCTCAGGGACGGCCGACGTCTTTCGACGCCGGCAACTCAACGCCTCGCTTCGTCCACGACACCGAAGGCTCCCCCGACGTATTCACGACGCCTACGACAGTCGATGCCGCCCAGCCACCCGTTCTATGCACACGACGCCCTTACGTCGTCTTCTCGAGACCTATTGGGCGCCGCACGATGGGCCGTATAGTCGGAGCACACAATTATAAATATTATATTTAAAAGAGTATAATAAAACAACAGCAAAAAGTTATTCCACAATTGTAGGTCCTAAAATCAAGTTGCACCCATCAAAGAAGTCATGCAAATCAAATTGTGCATCCTTCAAGTGAACTGTGCAGGAGATAGATTGCGTAACAACTCAATTGCGCAGGCTGAACTACGCACTCATCCAAGTGCGCTGGCTGACGTGGCCTCGTCATCATTATCTAACAGAGAATCAAATCTTCTGACAGCTGACAGCCCGAAGAACGAGGAAACTGTTCGTTTATCGTGCAGCACAGCGCTCGAGGACAGCTGTACATGCAGCACAATCTATCAGACTCCCTACAGCGCAATTCAATCAAGCGCAATCTGAAGCCAGCAATTCATGTGGCGCACTCTATCAAGACAACTGATAATGTACACGTGGCCTACATGCCATCAATTACTCACCATGTGGCAACCGTCTGTACACGACCAAGCGCATTTCAATCAAACAATGCCACGCGTCATATACAGATGGTCCACGATCGAGTAACTACCTGTGCAGTTTATTGCTTGCACAATCCAAAGTCTGCGCAATCCGTCCTGCGCAACTCAGAATAACTAAAAGTTAGTTATTCCAGAACTCTATATATAGAGTTTCAAGTCTTCATTATCACACACATTCAAGTCATCACCAGAGATCAGGAGTTTTTGCCAAAGTGCTGCTGCAATCTTCAGAGGCTACCGTCTTCAAAGTTCACATCATCCAAGAGATAAAGCGATCGTCTTCAGATTGGATTCCTATAGTTGTACTTTCCCAGAATTTTGTAATCTTCTTAAAGTTTGTGAAATAAAGATCAACTTTTGTTTTTGCAAACAAAATGGCGACTCTGCTGGGGATAACTTTCTTCTCCGACGAGGAAGTGACAACTCAATGTGACGTTGCGTCTATCGGAAAGAGCAGAAGACGCTGGTTGTAAAGGTCAACCAGACAGTCTACGAGGCGATGATCAACTCCAGGACCACCTCGTACTGCAACAACTTCTGCCATGAGCAAAGTTCATCCAGTGTGGGTCCCCAAGACTGCGGCGCAGTCTACTGCCTCTGCTGTTCAGCCTGCTGCACAGTCCATTGTCTCTGTGCTCTCTATCTGCTGCGCAGTCTACTACTACTGCCCCTGCGCAGTATGCTGCTCCCCTTGCCAGTGCACAAACCACTTCCTATGCTGTCCTGTCAAAGTGCAAGACTCCTCTTCCCCTGGCGCAGTTGGCTGCAACTCTTCCTGCGCAATCCACCACTCCAGCAACCAGAGTGCAACTCAAGCACTCTGGCATCAAGACTCCTTCTGCGTAAGCTGATGTGACTGCGGCTAGAAGACCTTCTGTCAAAGCTCCTCATGCGCAACTGCCAGTGCCAACAGCTCCTTCAACCCATGCGCAAACTGCGCCAGCGCAGTCTAAGAGGGACAGCCCTTTAGCTAATCTCTCTTCTTCTCACAGTAAGGGGAAAAACTTTGCTCCTCTTCCCAAGCATCCTGTTGATCAGCACAATCACTGGGGGTAGTCTTTTGACTATTCCTCCTCCTCCCCAAATAAAGAAAAGGCCCGGTCTTTTCTCAAACCTCGTCCCACGACTTGGAAGACAACAGAGGGAAACGCTCTTTAGCTAACCCTTCTTCATAAAACAAAGAAAAGGCCCTTTGGTCTTTTCTCAGTCTTTCTCGGTTTTTACCATAGAAGATCAATCTGAATATGCTCCGGCACCAATCAGTACAAGAACTCTCTCCAACAAGGGTTCTTGTTCCCTTCTTGCCAAAGGAAGTGTACTGATCAAAGAGGTATTCTGCCTACTCCGGTAGCAGAATTCCAAGATCGCCCAACTCTCAAGATATCCCGTTCAAAACAAGGAAAATTACTGCTGTCTCAGACAGAAACCCCTGGGGGTGAATTTGCTGATCTAAGAACCTATCTTAACAGGCCAACTTCGGCGAAACACAAACAGCCAATGCCGAAGACCAACCAGCATCAGAGGCAAACTTCCAGGAACAAAAATCCTGACACCTATGCTAATGAAATGAGTACTTCCCTGTACACTCAAGGGACAAAATTTGAAGAATCGGAACCATGTTCCGAATGTTGTCAAAGAACATATCCCTCGAACTTATTCTCGTCCGTCGTTGTTCCGATCTCCGAGAACACCTTAAACAAAAACGGACAACATCTCAACTCCTCCAGTACAACCACTTAGATACCATTGTAATCACAAGGTTGTCATCAAGTGTTGTTGTCAGACAACAAAATGATCTGTCTTCAATCGTTTGAACTTTACAAACTCTGAACCTATGTCAGAAGATGAAGACGAAGTATTGTACGCTTCTGTCAACATGACTTCCAAGACACTGGGGGTAGGAAGTGCTCTAAGCACGGCAAGCTCGTAAGCCCAGCCAGCGGTATTTGGATCTACTCCAAGAATCTTCTGAGGAGTATTTCGACATACCAGATCCCGAAGTCGAGATACAATCGGTCAAAGGAATCTTCAAGATCCTTCCGGTCATCTTCCTCTTTCTCACTCAGGAGATGATTCTTTCTCCGACTATGATGCATACAGTAAAAGTTCGGAACAGACAGTGTCTTCCACTATACCTAGAGAAGTGACGGCTTATGTTATAACTGAAGATCCCGATGCTTCCAGTTCAGCTAGTCAAGAACAGCGAATAGCTGCACTAGAAGACAAGTTGAAGACCATGGCTGAAATGGTTACAAGTATGCATTCTATCATCGTGGCCAACATACAGGCAACACTAGTACCGACCGTACCTGTTACAAATCCTGAAATCATACATCATCAGTGCCTGTCAATGCAGGGCTGGGGGTAGCATCTCCTCAACTACCTCCTATACAGATTCAGCCTACACCCAGTCAGTCAGGTGCTGGGGGTAGTGCTTACCACGCTGTTCCTTCCCCTAACACTCTTGTTCAGCCTGCTCCTTCTATAT
This sequence comes from Iris pallida, assembly GCA_029216955.1. Classification (NCBI taxonomy): domain Eukaryota; kingdom Viridiplantae; phylum Streptophyta; class Magnoliopsida; order Asparagales; family Iridaceae; genus Iris; species Iris pallida. The sequence goes on along the minus strand of JANAVB010018805.1, from coordinate 54,708 downwards.
CAGTGGAGGATGCCAATAAAGCTGTCAAACTCCTGTGCACTCAATTCGAGGCCTTCAAAGAGAAAGATAACTTACAGAGGTTGGGGATCAAACAACCCTACCCAGTTGAATGGAAGGAAGTCCCATGTCCTCCAGAGTATAAATCCCAACAATCTTGCTGTTTGATGGCAGCACTTCTCCTGTCAGTTCATTAACCACTTTGAGGTAATGACTGTCCAACTTCAGCCAAATGACGCTCTTCTTACCAGAGTATTCGTCGGCTGTTTAGCCGGCGTTGCATACGATTGGTACAGAAGCTTGTCCGATGGCTTATCACCTCTTTCTCAGGTCCTCAACAAATCTTCTTGGAACGTTCTATGAGGGATCAATGACATGACCATGTCAGCCCTTAATAAATCAACAAAGGCATAATGAAACCGCTGAGAGTTTCATTGAAAGGTTCTGCCGAAAAGTCTTAAAAATGCCTCCTGGAACTCCGGCCGCTGTGACTATAGACACCTGCAAGGCAAATCTTTTGCCTATCATCAGCATGTAGACGGGTCAACTCAGTTCTAAGACTGGCCATCTTTCATTGTCAACGCTAAAGCAGCTAAAGTTAGTGCTGACAAATTCAAACAGCTAGGGGTACACATGTCTAACCCCGATCGGGATGAACACCAGACATCGAGTGGTGGTAATCGCCAGAACAACCGCAAGGGAAAAGAGACTTTGAATATCAACTTGAAGAACAAAGAATCTCTGGCGGTCAACGCAGCTCCACCTACGTCTACTTCCACTACTTCAGCACCTCCACCAAGGGAACCTCGTCCGAAAGTAGAGTACTCTTTTGACGAGAATGACATCGTGAGCATCTTTGATTGCTTGATCAAAAGCAATAAGCTCCAGCTCCCAGATCTAAAGAAGCCTGATGAGGTCGGTAAGACTGATCATCCCAAGTATTGTGTCTATCATAGGTTCATTGGGCATCCCACTCGAGCATGTTATGTGCTCAAAGGCAAAATTCATGAGCTAGTCAACGCTGGTGTTGTCACTCTGCAGCAAGACGAAAAGACTGTTACTGCAAACATGGTCTCAGTTCAGTTCGGTCACTTCCCTCCGCAGATGGTACAGCATGGTGTCATCCCTATCCCCAAAGCTACTCTTGAGATCGAGAATCTCCCTCCTCCACGAAGTGAAGGTCTCGTCCCCTTGTCTCTTGACAATGGCGAGATTATGTGGATCCACCCTGATCTTGCTTTAGAGTTCGAAGTTCCCTCTTCCTCCAAAAAGAAAGAACGCTCCAAGGGCAAAATAAATCTGCAATATGGTGTCTTTTGAGCCCATAGTTGACGAGGAAATCTTGCTGGGCACCAGATCAGGGAAAGCCTATCTAAAGGATTATTCCGAAGTTCAGGAGAATCCTACTTCTTCTTCTGAGCCCGTTCAAGTACAACCTGCTTCCACTGAGGATATCCCTTATGCCTCCTCACCGGTTATAGAGTCTACTCTTTCCAAGCCGCTAGTCGCTGACAAAGGCAAACAACAAGTCCGCTTCGATAAACCTTTGAAGAAGTCATCTCCCTCACGACTTGAGAAGCCTTACAACTTTGATATCTTGGATCAACTAGCCAATACACCGGCCCGGCTGTCCATTTTCGAGCTCTTGCGCCTTTCTAAAGAGACTCGGGAAACTCTGAGTGAAGCTCTCATGCAAGCTGAAACCTGTCTAGCCCTTCTGAAGAAGCCGAAAGCAGAGCCAGTCTCTTGCCTCCATTGTCATAGTGTGTTGGAATTAATTCCAAACATTACCTTCACACAGGATGACATGCTGATGGAAGACAATAGGAACGACCGTCCTCTATATTATCAGGATATGTTGACTCGATGAAAGTCGATCGTATTCTGATAGATCCTGGGTCTGCCCTCAACATCATGCCAAAGACAATGTTAGATGCATTAAAGATCCTAGTGCATAGTCTTTCTAGTACAATCACCACCATCCTTAGGTTCAATCAGGGAAGAGTGAACCTCTGGGCAAGATTCGCCTAAAACTCTAAATAGGCAATCTTCGCACAAAGGTGACCTTCTACATCATGACAACCATGGTTTTTCTTACAATGCTCTGTTGGGGAGACCATTCCTGCATGAGCATAACATTGTTCCTTCGACTCTCAATCAATGTTTCAAATATGTCGATGACAATAGAGAGGTTCAAAATGAGGTTTGATCTCTATCCTTTCAAAGGTGTCGAAGCATACTGCAATGATGCTCGTATGTACAAGGATGAGTTCATGAAAGTAGTGCTATCTCTTGACACTGAAGAAGAGCAAGAAGTAATGCCTAATGACACCCTCATCATACCTGTCAAAGGGCGTGTGTCTCGTCTTCAGTCCTCCAAACCATTGGCTATCCACTTGCCAGTCCAGAAGCAACCAACTGATGGTGGTCAGGATCAAAGGAAGCTCACCTCTTCTGAGCCACTTGTTATTGACTTACGTCGTAACAAGGAAAAAGGCAGCTCCCCTCATCTGAGCCACTTGTTATTGATTTATCTCATAACAAGGATAAAAGGGAGCTCACCTCCTCTGAGCCGCTTGTTATCGACCTCCGTCGTAACAAGGCTAATCCTCCTCCACGTTCTTCTTTTCCCCCTCTTGTAATTAATCTGACCAAGCCTGCTAAGGCTAAAGGTCCTGCTGTAAATACAGATGTATAAATCAATGAAAAAGCATCTACTTTCCAGTATACTGATGTCATTTATCTTGCTAAGTGCTATTTGGATATGTTAGATAGCTTTCAGTCATTTACATTGGGAGTTGTACAGTCTCTTCAAACAGAAGTCTCACTCGAACATCCAAATGATTCATATCGTATTGTTCCCGCTCGAAAGAAAGGCAAGAGTCCGATACTTTTTAGTAAAGGACTGGAACAAAAGTTCAGTTATACGGATGATAGCAAAAGTAACGACACGGAGCATCTCCAACTTCGTCGTTACAGTCAACAATCAAAAGATATCATCCGAAAGATGGGTTATGACTTCAAGAATGGCCTCAACTACGGTAAGGGTAAAAGAACTCCTATCCGTACAACTGTTCTAAAAGGAAAGTCAGAGATGTATTACAGCAGGACTAAAAGATGTCTCGAATATGCTTCTCCTCATGTCTTATCCCCAGCAGGCTCTGAATCCGATAGTGAAGCGCACTCTAACTCTTCTGATTCCAGATCATAGGATTCTGACACCAGCATCGGTCAAGTTTATCGGCTGACTGTATCTTCTAACATGGTTTCCGTCGAACTTCTAGAAGGCTATGACGAGGATATTGAAAAAAATCCCGAAACGGATCCTTGGGCTCAACGAATGGATATCCAATGGGAACTCCAATTCAAACAAAGAGAACCTTCTACTGAAGATCAATTGGTTCAAATTAATGTAGGAGAGAGTGGGTCCCCTCGTCCAATATTCATCAGCAAGAACCTTTCCGAGGAAGATAAGCAAGAATTAATTATTCTTGTTCAAGAATACATTGATGTCTTTGCCTGGAGCTATGAAGACATGCCAGGACTAGATCCCAAAGTTGCTACTTACAAATTGAATATCCTGCCTAATGCAAAACCGTTCAAACAGCAACAACGGTACTTCAAGCCAGAAATAATGGATGCAATAGATGATGAAGTCAAGAAGCTTATAGCTTGTGGCTTTATTCAAGAAGAACAACATCCAGATTGGGTAGCCAATGTCGTCCCAGTTCTAAAGAAAATCGGAAAAGTTCGAGTCTGTATCGACTTCCGGGATCTTAATGAAGCCTGTCCAAAAGACGAGTTTCCTCTCCCTATCACAGATGTCATGATCGACAACACTTGTGGGTTCGAAAGAATATCTTTCATGGATGGATTCTCCAGATACAATCAGATTCGGATGAATCCTGAAGATGAAAAACATACTTCTTTTCGTACTCCTCGCGGAGTCTACTGCTATACCGTCATGCCATTTGGTCTCAAGAATGCTGGTGCAACTTACCAACGAGCCATGAGTACCATTTTTCGAGATCATCTGCGCAAGACTGTCGAATGCTACGTCGACGATATTGCCGTCAAAAGTCATCTAAAGGAAGATCACATCCAAGACTTGAGAACTATCTTCAATCTCATGCGCCAACATCAACTCAAAATGAATCCCACCAAGTCATTCTTGGGTGTCTCTAGTGGCAAATTTCTCGGCTTCGTCATTACCTCTAAGGGTATACACGTGGATCCCGAGAAGATCAAAGCCATTCAAGAGATGCGTCCTCGACGCAACCTAAAAGAGCTACGAGGATTCCAAGGTCAACTTGCGTACATCAGGAGGTTTATTTCGAATCTGTCTGGACGCTGCAGACCATATACTCAGCTAATGAAGAAGGGTGTATCTTTCATTTGGACTGAAGAATGTCAACGAGCATTTGACGACATAAAATGATATCTCATGAATCCACCAGTCTTGGTGCCACCAATCTCTGGCATACCATTCTTAATGTTTGTTCGTGCTATGGACCATTCATTGGGTGCTTTACTTGCCCAAAAGAACAAAGAAGGTCATGAACAAGCCATCTATTATCTCAGTCGTACCATGATTGGTGCCGAACACCGTTATAGTCCGGTCGAAAAAGAATGCCTAGCTCTTATGTTTGCTGTTCAAAAGACTCGGCATTACATCATTGGTCAAACTATTCATGTTATATCCCGAGTTAATCCTCTTCGGTACTGATAAAAAAGCCTAGTACACTCAATTCTCGGCTGGCTACATGGGCCATTCTGCTAGCCCAATATGACATGGTATATGTTCCTAAAAAGTTTGTCAAAGGTCATGTACTGGCAGATTTCTTAGCAGCTCATCCTGTTCCAGAGACATCCAAACTCTATGATGAAATTCCAGACGAGACATTGGAATCAAATATGATCTCCGAAGAATTTCTTACTTGGCATCTATTCTTTGATAGTGCATCCAGGATTGGACCCAACGGTGCCATTGTCGCAGGAGTTGGAGTTGTTCTCGTTTCTCCAGACGGGTCAGCTATTCAAAGAGCCTATTCTCTAGATGAACCTTGCTCCAATAACGTAGCAGAATACAATGCTCTACTCATTGGCCTTCAGCTAGCTAAACAACTAGACGTCGAGTATCTTGAAGTTTATGGTGACTCCAAGCTGGTTGTTAATCAGGTTAGAGGAACTTATGAAGTTCGCCATCAAGATCTAGTGCCTTACTATGAAGCGGCAATCAACATGGCTACATCATTCAAAGCCTTCTTCATTGAATATGTACGCCGAGCTTGCAATACTGAGGCAGATGCTTTGGCCAATCTTGCAGCAGTCTTAGCCATCCCTATCAAAAGATAACATGTGGTGGTTATCTCTAATCGGGAATTGTTCTGTATTGAAAATAATCATAATATTGAGTTCTGTAATCTTACTGAAGCCAATGTTATCAGTGAAGATTGGAGAGATCCCTTCATCGACTTCGTAGTTCATGACATACTCCCTGAAGATCCCAAAGAAGCTACGAGTATTCGTCGACGGTCTCTGCGATTCTACTACAATCAGACCACCAAAACTCTTTACCGGCGAACTTATGACGGTTTACTCTTGCGCTGTCTTGCTGGTGATGAAGCAAAGCAAGTATTGCGTGAAGCTCACGACGGTATCTGCGGAGCACATCAACCTGGTCCTAAGCTAGAGGATCGTATCCGACGTATGGGTCACTACTGGCCCTCTATGGTATCAGATGCCATCGAATATGCAAAAAAATGTCGAGCTTGTCAAATCTACGCAGATTTCATTCATTAACGGTCGGAATTTCTTTATCTGACTGCCGCATCCTGGCCTTTCGAAGCTTAGGGCATGGACATTATAGGTCCCATCAATCCTCTTTCTTCTAGAGGACATCGGTTCATACTGGCGATAACTGACTACTTCTCCAAATGGGTCGAAGCTATACCATTGGCAAAAGTCAAGACCAGCAGCATCATCAACTTCGTCAAATACCATGTCATCTATAGATTTGGTGTACCTCGAAGGATCATCCATGACAATGGACTTCAGTTCATCAGCCAAAAGTTTACAAGGTTCTGTGACGATCATCGGATTGACAATGTCGCCTCGACAGCCTACAATCCTGCTGCTAATGGCTTAGCTGAAGCCTTCAACAAGACTATCATCAAGCTCCTCAAAATGTTTGTATCTACTAACAAACGAAACTGGAGTGAAAAACTTAGGGAATGTATATGGGCCCACCGTACTACGGTCCGCAACCCTACAGGCTGTACACCCTTCTCTTTGGTATACGGCTGTGAAGCAGTTCTACCCTTGGAACTTCAAATTCCGTCTTTGAGGATTCCTATCGCCAACGAGCTCATTACAGAGAACAATGATCTTCTCTGACTCCAAGAATTAGAAGCGCTCGATGAGAAGCGGTTAATGGCTCAACAACATATTGAGTTATACCAAGCTCGCATCTCAACGACTTTCAATCGCAAAGTTAAGGTCAGAGCCTTTCAGAAAGGAGAGCTTGTTTTAACAGTCAAGCGTCCCGTGACTATGACTCATATGAGCAAAGGCAAATTCGATACGAAGTGGGAAGGGCCATATATCGTGAGCAAAGTCTTCTCAAATGGAGCCTATCAACTCACAAAGCTAGACGGTCGAGTTGTAATGTTGCCTATCAATGGCAAGTTCCTCAAAAAGTATTATGTATAAATATAAAAGACATTACTTGTAATCATCAGACAAGTTCATAAATAAAATTCAATTTTATTTCATCATGAATGATAGTACATAATATCAAGGAAGGTCGCTATCATCCTTCTCAAAATTGGGACGCGGGCCACTGTCGTCTTTATCGAAGACATGATCAACGAAAGAGCCGAGAACATCTTTGTTTGAACCCACCAGGAACTTGCAAGCAGCCATCCTCATGGCCTCCTTTTCTTCCGTCCTCTCTGATTCAAGAAGGAAGTCCAAGATGTCCTTTAGCGGCTTGAGTGCAGACGAACCTTCGTCCGCTGCTATCTGCTTTGGCTGTTTGGGATCGACTGGATGTTCCTCAGTGCCCGCTTCAACCTTTGAGGCGACCTCAGCCTTCTTGGATGCATCTCCAGACGACATCTTTGTGTTGACAAGTGAAAGTGATCATTCCATTTGATTTTCTGTTCTATTTATAGACAGAGATTCGTAAGACAACGAATCGACATATTCACCTGACGGTTCGTCCGTTCATTACATTCACCTGACGGTTCGTCCGTTTATTACATTCATCCGACGGTTCACCCGTTCATCATCCGACGGTTCACCCGTTCATCACATTAATCAGACGGTTCATCCGTTCATTAAATTTATCCGACGGTTCGCCCGTTCATTTATCTGACGGTTTACCCGTTTATTCTATTCATTCGACGGTTCGCCCGTTCATCATCTGACGGTTCGCCCGTTCATCATCTGACGGTTCTTCGTTCATCAAATTTATCTGACGGTTCGTCCGTTCATTTTATTCATTTGACGGTCTATCCGTTATTCTGGCGATTCATTTCGTTCACACATTTTGACGAATCATCCATTTTGTTTATATCAGCAACTTGTCATCTTTGATTAAGTTGTCTATTGAAATAATAATATTCAATAAATTATATTCTGCCATGTCTACATTACCTCTGAGCAGATATAATTGAATATAATTATTTTTCAAAATTAAGAAATATATCATGTCTTGCACCTCTGAATATATTTTCTATCGCTATTATTTATATCTGAATAAGATATGCAATAAATAATAGAGCCACCAAGAAAATGTCTTTTTATTGATCAAAATTGAAAGACATTACAAAATTACATATTACAAAAATTGAAGATACAAAAAGTCTTTCTCATTCTGCTGGCGGAGTCATCAAGTTAGTCATCTGCTGCTTTAAAGATTGCAGCCGCTCCTCACGAGAGTCCATCACTCGCTTCCTAGCTTCCTCCATCCCAGACTTATCGTCAAAAGACGGCATGGTTACTAGTTTGCGAGAGATTTCCGCTTGATGAGTTGCGACATATTCATCTCTTTCCTGAGTCAGAGCGTCTAGTTGTTGAACTGCAGCCTGATGTTCTGTGGCCTCATTCTCCAGAGCAAGTTGGACAAGTCTCAGCTCTTCTTGAAGTCGGGCAGATTCTGCTTGCAGCTCAGCAACCTTCCTCTCCTTCTCTTCAGCAACAGATGCTATTGTTTTCACTTGGGAATTATACTCAGCAGACTTAGTAGAGAAAGTATCCAAGAGAACTTGAAGATCAACCTTCGCAACTGCAACTTCTTGTGGCATCTTCTCAAATTCAGCCTGTACCAAGAGCTCCATTTCTTCCATATTAAGCTCTTTATAAATCTTAACCGATGCATCCAGCTCATCTAGTACATGTTCAAAAAAAATGGCCTGAGCTTCGTCGCCTTGACTGCGGATGGCATTGATCAAATAGGAGGTTGGACCTCTAACTGTAGTGAAACCAGCATCTTCTTTCTCTATCACCCTATCTATTAGGGGTCCCAACGAATTAAAGAAAAGGTTGGATAAGGAGCTAATGATAAATCGGTTAGTAGTCAGAGCTCCAGGAGTAGCAGCTACTCCCATAGACGTCGAAGCAGCAGCAGGTGTCTGTGAAGATAGACGTTCAGCTTTCTCTTTTTGAGTAGAGGGCTCTTTAGACAGAGGAGCCATCGTAGAGCTAGCTGCCCCTCCCAGATGTTCTTCTGTAAAATCAAATGAACCTTATCACTTTGATGTCATTAGCAACTAATTGAAAAGGATCAAAAGTAAAAGGCAATCTTACCATGACTTGGTCCAGCAACAAGTCTGTCATCTGTTGGCACAGGTTCCAATCTAACAGAAGTAGCCTCAGACATTACTGCCTGGCTACTTCCTGCCTCAGAGCCACCCGAAAAATGTTGGCTACCACTAGCTATAGCCGTTATTGGCACTATGTCTGTGCATGTGGGAGGAACTGGAGAAGATTCAAATTCTGCATGGATAAAAATGTAGATGTCAGCTATTTGAATCTATGAAAAGAAGGTTGATAAAATCATTTGATACCTTTAGGATCAGCATGAGTAGTTTCTTCGGGTGCTACTTCTTTACCCGTATTCTTTTCTTGAGACGCATGCACCTCAACATCCTATTCAGGATTCAGCGTGTCATCTATAGCTTCCGAGGATATATGGACATTAGCGTCCTCTTCTGGATTTAAAGTATCATCAATAGCTTCTGTTGATGTATCTTCACTGTCCTCTGGCGCTTCTTCGCTGTCAGTTGCGGTGGCCTGATCGACATCATCCTGCAAGCCGAAGTCGCAATCATTTAGCGCTTCAATCATTAAACGATCTTCTTCTTCACGGAGTGTTCCTGGTGTAGCAGGAAGCTGGGTAGTTTCTACCGCCAGTGAAGGAGATCGTAAAATTTTATGCTCCCTTTCCACAATGTCTTCCCTGGGCTCTACAGCCTCATCCCACTGTTCTGGACTAGGAGTTTCCTGCCTGGGTTCAGGGGCAGGAGTAGGAGATAACATTGTAACTCCGGCAATAGCACTAGCTACGACCGATGACATAGGTCGATGAGTGACAACCTTCTTTCTCCGAAAGCTTATCTTCTTTCTATGTAAAGGTCTCTCTGGACTCTCTACATCTATAACATTGTCTTGCTTTTGGATAGAGGTCGGGGTTGCCGCCTCTTCTCTTTGAGTTGATTCGGCCTGTTGTCGAGATTGTGATCGGGTCGTCACCCTTTCTGATGGTTCCAAAACAAGTTTCTTCTTCGCAATTGGAGAAGAAGGTTCTTTTCTCCTTCTCTTCCTCTCTTTGGCGGGAGATTTGACAACTTTCAAAGAGATGCGCAATGGTTTGTTGACCTCTTTCGGGAAGTTGGCTTCCCTTGAATCTTCCAACGGCGCATCGGCCGGTTCACGCTCTTCTTCGTTGCCAGGAGCCACCATAACAGTTGTTCCCTTCTTTAATCTGGTCGCTGTCGCGAAGCTCTCGACAAGACTAAAGTGTTTAGCAAAGGTGTTTGCCGATGTGTAGAAGATGGAATATGTGTACAACATCCGCGGGCCATGGTCGCTCTTTGTCGGCATCGAGAACATTATTCTTGTATCTCGAGCGTTGTAATAAGCCCAAACCCGGGCGCCATCGATCAAATAACCTTGTCCTTGCAGGCACGTTATGGCGTTACCCACGTGGAACTGGTCATAGCCGAATTGACGGGCAAAGCGGCTGGGAAGATATGTTTCTAAGTAACATTCATCTTCAAATCTATAAACCAAGTGCGATAGCCTAATCATCCTCAGCCAATCAAATACTGCGCGACCCAAAGGCTGTCTTCCAAGATCGACCAGATTTGTTGACATATGTTCATAACCAGTCGGAGGGGGAACACAATAGAAATTCCACCCTTTCCCGAGATTCAGGGCTCGTCTGCAATCTCTTAGGCTGGTATATATCCATTTGTTCCTGAAGAATCTTCTTAAGAAGCTACCGCCTATTGCTCCCATGTCAGGGTTCATCAATGAAGGATGGTGCAGAAGCAACCATCCGAACAAATAAGTGTAAGGAAGCTCCAGCCGAGGGAAGTTCCCATTCTCTCATTTCCCCTTGAGCATTGAATCAATAAAAAGACGAAGACCCGCATTCACTCTGCAGGTCATCGCTGATAGCAGATCCATCCGGTAGCCAAAGACTAGACGGACGACAGCAAAGAGCACGCCGCGATGGAAGCGATCTACGGCGCTCGCTCCAGGTACGACGAAGCGTCAAAGCCAATATGTGAGGAAACCCGCCAGCTGGGCTTCCTTTGTCATGGGCCTATAGCCCATTCTCATGAAACTTTCAATAAAATCTCATGTTTTGAAAGGAGGATATTGAAGTTCATCGTCAACCTTGATGTCCATTTCCTTGTTTTCCTCTATCAATCCTATCACCTCACTATGGCTGAGTGGTTTGAAGAAGGTAGGGTTGCACGTATCGTAATACTTAGTCTTCTTCTCGATGATGTGGTTGAGGAAGAGATAGGGCAACCATTTTGACGAGTAGCAAGTGCCGGAAGAACCACTCTTGTAATACATGGAGCAAATCTTATAGTGGCATAACAGTTCTTCAAAAATGGCCACCATCTCAGCATTCTCTCGACGAAGTCGGTCCAACTCATCATTAGTTGGAACATATTCTTCATAGGGGAAGTCTCCCATTGGTAAGCTCGAGATATATTTCATCTCATGCAGAGCTAGTCCAATCTCTCCACAGGGTGTCATGAAAGTCCCTGTCCTAAAATTGTACCCCTCCGCCAAAGCGAGAAATAGATGAGGGTTGGGGTAGAATCCATATACGGTAGAGTATACCGCCTGATACAGCTCAATTTCTTTGAGCTTCTCCTCGAACTGAACCAACTGAACCAATATCCAATTGGTTATGCAGTTTCATCTTTTGTTGTCTGGATTCACCAGACCTGTCAAGCGGATGTCCTGATCCGGGTATCTTCTCTCAACCTTTGTAAATTTATTTGCAAATATCGGTGTTCTAACTGGCAGCAGTAAGGAGGAGTTCTCCGGTGGGATACAGCCAGGCTTCAATCCTCTGAGCAAGGAGCTGTGACGCTCAGAGGAGCTATAGAACATATCCTTGCTATTCGGTCCTTTCTTTACACAAATATTTCCTGTTCTGGCTTGCTGGAGAGGAGTAATATCCCAATCCATTCTCCTGGGATAACTCGCATGAGCATAGCGAGATAAAGGGAGGCATCTGGCAATGTCTGGTAACAGTATTCTTTTTTCGCCTCTTTGGAAGAGTCTCTGCTCAACACGAGGTCTCGGCTGAGAACTCTTATCAATAGCCTCACCAAATAGAAACAGGGGTTTCTTATGAGTAATGGCGTCGGCAGTCTGCAGAGGCTGCCCGTCATCAGACTCAATAAGGTTTCATTGTCCTATGCTACTAAGATCGCTTGACGGAAAGATGGCAGAGCATATTGAGGAAATATCACATGAGACAAATCTTTCTTAAACTCTGGTTCAGCAAGGGTCCCTGCAAAGATTTCATAATCTGGGTCTTCTCTGATGTTAACTGCATCAAACAGAAAGACAGAATTCAGTACATGTAAAATCAATAATTCTGTCCAAAAAATCAGCAAATTGTACAAGCATCAGATTGCACTGTCTGTAAAACATCAGATTGTGCAAAAACAGCTTCTATGCGCAAACTGTCCAGTTGCGCTAACTCATCCACTTGCGCAAGCCATCAGATTGCGCTGAATAACTTGTACAAAGCATCAGTTTGCGCTGGACAGTCTTGCGCAAATCGATAGAATGTGCTGACTTTTGCCAGCGCTTTCCAACCGATTGTGCAAGAAAATAGTCTTCATAAAAATAAAAACTATTGGGTTTGTGCAACCGAAACCCTAAACAGGGCAGCACAATATAACCAAATCTCTAAAAAAGAGATAGGTTTGAAGATTCAATCATGTCGAAGAACCCTAAAAAGGGGGTTTTTGATCGAGCGACTACCTTGTAGTGCGGGATGACCGACTTCGTGTCATGAAATACAAGGTGCAGCCCGAGTCGAAGACTCGGCGGGGGCTTTGCCCTTGTCGGCGGCGGAACGCTTCGGAGCCATTGAAGTCGACGGAGAAGAAGGAAAAGAGTCGGAGTGGGTTCGGGAATTTTCTCTCTTGAACAAAGTGGAAACAAGTAAAGAATGACAGAAGGAAGAAGGAGAACTATTTATAGTTTTTTGAGAGTAACGGTCGCCTCGAATTGCGCCGAAGAAATGGGAGCTGACTCCTCCAATTGCGCAGACAGGGCATTACTTGCGCAACTTGATTTTAAAATCAAAATTCAAAGTATTCGAAGCTTTAAATATTTTCAAACTTTGAAAACTTTGAAGGGGGTCTTGTTGGTCCTAAAAATCAAGTTGCACCCATCAAAGAAGTCATGCAAATCAAATTGTGCATCCTTCAAGTGAACTGCGCAGGAGACAGATTGTGCAACAACTCAATTGTGCAGGCTGAACTGCGTACTCATCCAAGTGCGCTGGCTGACGTGGCCTCGTCATCATTATCTGACAGAGAATCAGATCTTCTGACAGCTGACAGCCCGAAGAACGAGGAAACTGTTCGTTTATCGTGCAGTACAGCGCTCGAGGACAGCTGTACATGCAGCACAATCTGCCAGACTCCCTACAGCGCAATTCAATCAAGCGTAATCTAAAGCCAGCACAATTCATGTGGCACACTCCATCAAGACAACTAACAATGTACACGTGGCCTACATGCCATTAATTACTCACCATGTGGCAACCGTCTGTACATGACCAAGCGCATTTCAATCAAACAATGCCACGAGTAACTGCCTGTACAGTTCATTGCGCTGGCGCAATCCAAAGTCTGCGCAATCCATCATGCGCAACTCAGAATAACTAAAAGCTAGTTATTTCCAGAACTCTATAAATAAAGTTTCAAGTCTTCATTATCACACACATTCAAGTCATCACCAGAGATCAGGAGTTTTTGCCAAAGTGCTGCTGCAATCTTCAGAGGCTACCGTCTTCAAAGTTCACATCGTCCAAGGGATAAAGCGATCGTCTTCAGATTGGATTCCTACAGTTGTACTTTCCTAGAATTCTTGTAATCTTCTTACAAAGTTTGTGAAATAAAGATCAACTTTTGTTTTTGCAAACAACAACATTATTCCTACTAATCCTAAATTTATGTTTAGAAGAATATAAATACAAGTAATATTCATGTGTTGATATTGTCCTTAGAAACTTACAACAAAGCCATTGGCAATGACCTATTCATAATGCACCAATATGTGATACAATCGTAAGGGAAAGAAAACATGTTGTAGATTTTTCAATAGAAGTGGTACCCTTTAAAGCCTCTTCCAGGCATGCATGCTGGAACTTGCTATATATTTATAACTGTTAGGTTTATCCATATAGGTGATATATTGAGCCTGGTTCATGTCCTTCCTTATAGAAATAACTTAATTTTTTTACATAATGGAAATTATCATTTACTAAAAAAATGTCAAGTGCCATGATCAGTATGTACATCCATTTTTTCTTAGTCTGCCCACACTTTTAAATAATGATCAGATTTTTTTTAAATGTTTTTTCTCAATTACTTTGAATTCCAAGAGTTAATAAGATGACTAACTGATATGTTCTGAACATAGTTTACAGTAACAAGCGACAATGATTCAATACAATTGATATTGATATAGTTTGGCGTGTCCCGTTCTGATACCAATCTAAAGTAATATTGACTGATACTGACATTGTGATATCATTTTAGTAATTTAACCACCACTTTTCAAAAAAGCATTTTATTTCATCCATATATCTAATTATATCACCGCAGACAAAATTATATATATATATATATATATATATATATATATATATATATATATATATATATATATATATATATATATATGTATATATATATAATGAAGTAATATATATATAAAATAGAGATTGAAGACGACGGAGAACTAGGGTTTGACGATCCTCCCACCTGGGATTCAAGTGCTTGGGAGGAAGGCGGTGGCATCCACAAGGGGGCGGAAGACCACGGCGAATGGACAACGGTGGTCGGAAAGGGGGAAGCAAGCGAACTCCTATGGGAGCCAGACACACGGTGGTAGGCCGAAGAGAAGCCACGCAGCGGGATGGACGGCAAAGCGGGCTACGATCAAGGGGGCGGGACAGAGTGTGCCCCATAGAAGACCTCCGGCTGCCATGGGGAGAAACCTTAACCCACGGAGGGAGGGAGAGGCCATGCAAATACCAGGAAACAAGAGAAAGGGTCCAATGGGGGGAGAGAACCGATCGGCCATGAACGAAGAGGAGAACAGGGGTACACCTCTACCATACATCAATATTGAGCGAGGGGCACTCAGGATTCATACTGGTAGCAAATCCTAGGCCGACCTCCGTCGACCGGCAGAGCCAAAAAATACCACGGCAATATGGTACGTGGAACCAAAGCAGGTGGGGGACGCACGACGGGCATCTTTCACAGAAGGCAAAATCGGGAAAACAACGGCGCATTGGAAGAATATGATTGTGTTATACGTACTGGGAGATAAGCCTTTCTACGGGCAACTACGGGCGTATGCACAAAGGGTCTGGAGGCCTAAGGGGAATATGGAAGTGTTCGCTTGGGAGAACGGATTTTACTTTGTGAAGTTTGATCTACAAGAAGACATAGAGAGAATTCTACAAGGTGGACCTTGGACATTTGATGGCCGTCTTATCATAATCAAGGAGTGGACGTCAGAAACTCGATACGAGAAAGACTTTCTCCACTCGGTCCCCATATGGGTCCGTCTCCCTGGACTACCAATACAATTTTGGAGTTGCAATGCTAATAAAGCTAGTGAGTCTGATAGGCAAACCCATTCAGGGAGATGATGCGACGTCGGCACACAATAGACTAATGTATACGAGGGTTTTTGTTGAAATTGAGGCTGACAAACCACTCCCCAGATGGTTAGAATACGAAATTCCAACTGGAAAAGTGTTCTACCAACTGGTAAAATATGAATGGGTGCCTCCCATGTGTAGAAATGTGCTTGTTTCGGCAATGTGGACAGCCATTGCAAATCTGGAGACATGACAAAGGGAGATAAGGCCGATGGACATATAGACAATGAGGTACCAAGTGAGGGGGAGAGAACCAAAGGGGATGCGCCAGGACTTGGCAGGTCTACAGCGGTTCGTATGGATTCTATTGTGACGACGGGGGCGTCGACACGAATGATAGACGGGAAGCAACCCCCAATCCACATGACTAACGGAAGAAAACGGATGGAGCTACCGCCAAGAGGTATGGGGAAGGCAGGACAGATAGTTATTTTCCAAGGTGAGCAAGGCATGATGACCAGTGGAAAGACAGACACGTTGACGAGAGCATCCTATGCTCCGAATAAACAAGGCTAGGTGGTGGGGACAACAGGAACCAGCGAAGGTAATCTAAGCAGCCCGAAATGACACGCAGGCCCTAGTAGGGAGGATGTTTATCGTCAGACGACTACATCAAGTATTGCAGAGCAGGAGGTTTGCGTAGATAACTATGCTTGGGTTATTATGCTTCAAAAGAAAGAGACGATAACCACGGAGGAGAACACAGAAAGGCAGCAAGCCACGACAAACACAGACAACGCCCCCGGAACTGTGTTAGGAGCTTTGGAGGGGGATATGTAACACCCCAGAACCAGAATACTGGAGAGCGGGGGCGTACATAGCCAGCTACGTATATTGAAGTGCAACCCACCTCGCTATACGGTCACGGCTGTCTAGATACATGAGGGTTTAACTACAAGCCATCAGTCTCCTATGGTCAAGAACAAGCCTATTGTCTCAATCACAAGTAAGTAAGTAAATGTTACAAGATGTAAGACCACCAAATATACAATAGTAAGGCGTCCCAAATATTACATATTTAGCTGATCATGAAGCTAGTCGTTACAAAATGTCAGGACTAGCACGAGTTTAGTCATACATGATCAACCCTAGGATCTGTCAATCATGTTACAGCCCGTAAGCAGACAGTAAGTAAAGGTACAATCGAGCTAACACATGCTCGTCGGCTAAATGCCTCAAAAGAATAATTTTACAATTAAGTGGGAGAACAAAAAGAAACCCACTCGTTGCCAGGGTTACGCCTGGTGGTCACCATCTGGCTGGAAGGTAGGTAAATCCTTTGGAGCTGCTCCGGTATCTGGCCACACAAAACCAGCTAGGTCAGACCCCAGAAAGAGCAAGTGCCACAAAGGAGGCTTCACTTAGGAACTAAAATCAGCATATCACAATAGAATATTAAAGATAATAAAATAAAAAACTGATAATAATAGAGGTAACAACAGTAAACTGAGTACGAGACAACCATTCAAGTAGCCAGGTCATAACCCTTAAACCAAACAAGGACCGGGGTTGTAACCCTTCATCTGAATAGAAACCCGTCTCAAATACTATTGGTACAGTGAAGACAATAAATGAAGAGAGGACACAGAACTACTCCGGGAGCCAGGTTACAACCCTTAAACCAAACAAGGACCGGGGTTATAACCCTTTGCCTGAACAGAACTGGACCCCTGATCTTTATTGCTAAGGCCAGCATAAATAATCATGGTATTAAAGTAACGTAAAATATGACGAACATAGCAAGGGGTTGTAATAAGACAATAAACGAAGAGAGGACACAGAACTGCTCCGGGAGCCAGGTTACAACCCTTAAACCAAACAAGGACCGGAGTTGTAACCCTTCGCCTGAACAGAACTGGACCGCTGATCTTTATTGTTAAGGCAGGTACAATAAGCAGAATGATATATGATAAGATAACCATGGAACTATTTCGATAGCCAAGTTACAACCCTTAAACCAAATAAGGACCGGGGTTGTAATCCTTCATCTGAATAGAACTTGGTATCCCATTATTTATCGATACAAGAAATCATGTCATGATACAATCTTGTACAGGATCATGACAAACTAGACTGGGCTGGTCTCCATCCAATCAATCATGGCCAAGCAATAAGTACGGCTTGATACTTTTAACTAACTAGGGTTATCACAGACCTAGTTATTAGAAAGATGCAATAAGATTATCCCAACAGCCATAAGCCCTGCAGACCATCCGGTTATCTAGGTCGAATGTCCGTTTGTAAAGAATGCAACACGTGACTGTGTGCTGGAAATGTGCCCTACTCGCCGGTAGGCTACAAGTCCACTTAATGCGCCCAGATAACGGGATTGCCTGTAGCTGGAAATCTCTTCATGTCTACTGAATTATTCTAGTTTATTAGCCTTACTCAATTACTGTAGGTACCCCTGACCGTGGTACTCAGGGATCCCCATCCTAGACATGATGCAAGACAGTACCAATTTATTTGTACAAACACAATCGTCCACGGTGTCCAGGTCTTTCATACTTGTCATGTCAGGCTAGCTGTCATAACAGTATGTCGAGATATATCATGTCAGTCTACTTGTCAAGAGTGGGCCACAGTGGGCCACTATCGTGTTCTATTCTTACATTATCATGAATGAGAAAAACTTGCATAAAATAACTAGTGACATATTCTTGAAGCCAAGGAAAAGATCTACAACTTTCATGTTTTGAGTTTTTCAAGATTCTAGCTACAAAATAACTTAAACAGGCAAAAACAGTGAAATAGAGCAATTCCGGCGCATGGGATTCCTGCGCAATCGGCGCGTGGGATTCCTGCACCATCGGCGCGTGGGATTCCTGCACCATCGGCGCGTGGGATTCCTGCACCATCGGTGCGTGGGATTCCTGTACCATCGGCGCGTGAGATTCCTGCACCATCGACGCATGGAAATTCCTGCGCGATCGGCGCGTGGGATTCCTACACCATCGGCACGTGGGATTTCCTGCGCGATCGGCACGTAGGATTCCTGCACCATCGACGCGAGGGATTCCTGCACCATCGGTGCATGGGATTTCCTGCACCATCGGCGCGTGGGATTCCTGCACAATCGGCGCGTGGGAAACTCACGTTGCGTCTTCAGTACATGCGCGTAGGGAACCTACGCGCATGACACGCTCGGAGTTAAGGGATGCATTGCCGGGACTTTACAGCGCATGGCCTCCCGGCGCATGGCCTCCCGGGCACATGGGGGTTCATCGTCCCCAAACAGCAAGTTTAGCCATGAAAGTTCCGAAAACTTGCCATGGCCATAACTTCCTCATCCGAAGTCGAAATCAAGCGAAACAAATGCCAAAACTGCATGAAATTGAATTCTCTACAACATAGAACTATTAGTTTTCAAAAATAACCAAGTTTTAGAGATCAGAACCAAGAAAACTGAAAAGTTACAAACTTAGATCTATAAGAATCCATCCATCAAATCCAAAAATGTCAAGTTCTAAAGAGGCTTAAAATTAAGTAAAGAAGAGAATAGAACAATAAAACTTGAGATCCATCATGAAGCAAGTTTGCACTTGCCTAAGCTCTCTCTCTCTCTTTCCCTCCTGGTGGTTGAAGAAGTAATGGTAGAGAAGAAGAAGTAAATGAAGAGAGAGAATGAGGGAATGGGTTAATAAAGGATGATGGTGGTGGTAGGTAAGGGTTCTCTCCTTGGTTCATGATGAACCAAGGCAACCCAAGCCTAGCCGAACCAATCCAAAATAGACCAAACCAGGAGACATAAAATACGAGTCAAGAAACGTATACGTATTCCAAATACGTAATACGAACCACGGTCATTACAGGATATGATCATAAATTAATATCGATCATCACGTGGAACGTAAGAGGGGCGTGTTTAATTGGTAGATGGAAAGAAATATGTTCATGTATGGGGAAGAGCAAATGCACCATAATAGGACTTCTGGAGACGAAGATCAAGTCCGAGAATATTTTGAAGCGACGGACGGAAGGAAGCTGAAAGCAGGTCAATAACCTGGACCTTTGTGATATGGCCAGGATATGGGTCCGATGGGACTCCAACAGCTGGGACGGGAGTATTGTGCACAAATCAGAACAATTGGTTCTGATGGAGTTCAAGAATAAGGGTGGCCTAAAACTTATGTTCGGAACAGTATATGGACATAATGATAGAAGGCGCCGAATGAGCCTATGGCATGAGCTCACTTACGTCAGTGCATTGGCGAAAACCAACCAGCTTCCATTACTTATCATGGGAGACTTCAATGCACTACTACACAACCATGAGAAGCGAGGCGGCATCAGGATACCAGAAGCTATCCTACAAAACTTTCGGCAATGCTTGGTGAACTTGGGACTCAAGAGGCTCGACCGAAGCGAACACCTATAGACTTGGAACAATAAAGCGGCCAGCAAATGCGTCATTTGTCAACTTGATAGGGCACTCAAAAATAGCCAATGGTTCGACAAATTCGCGTGCGTAGTGGCTGAGGGGCTACCGGCTGGGACGAGCGACCACTCACCTCTCCGAGTGCCCTCACGCTCCCAGATGTGACTAAAGCAAGGCCATTTCGGTACAACAATATATGGCATC
Organism: Iris pallida; assembly: GCA_029216955.1. Lineage (NCBI taxonomy): Eukaryota > Viridiplantae > Streptophyta > Magnoliopsida > Asparagales > Iridaceae > Iris > Iris pallida. The sequence goes on along the minus strand of JANAVB010018805.1, from coordinate 34,675 downwards.
TCCAGGATGGATACCATTGCGTGGTGGCGAGTGGTCTACAGGAAGCAGCTAGTAGGAACAAACAATTTGAGTTAGTTCAAAGACTCAAACATGTGAAGCAAAGATTAGAGTCTTGGCAAAGGGGGTAAACAAAGTCGTCATTGGCGGACAAGAAAGCATCCCTCAGAAGCTTGCAGGATCAACTGCAACATGATCCTACGAACCCAGAATTGGCGAGGTTAGAGGGGAGCCTCATCCGGGAAGTTAGTCGACTCTGCCTACAAGAAGAAATCCAACTTGCACAAAGGGCAAAATGTCAATGGCTTCGACAAGGAGACAGGTGTACTCAGTTATTTCACAATGTAGTCCGCACAAGACAACATCGGAATCATATTAGCACGCTTCTGGATACGGAGGGCAACGTAAAAACGGTAGCCGAAGAAATATAACAGGAGGCTATTCGATTTTACTCGGAGCTATACAACCAACAAGGCTACCCAAGCACTTTCCTAAAGCTAATTTGTAGGCGGCTAGTGACTGCAGCTGGCAACAGAGAGATGTTAGCTCTGGTGACGCTAGAAGAAATAGAAGATATCGTGAAGAAAGCTGACCCAAACAAATCACCGGGGCCCGACGGTTTCGACAGTAAATTCTTCAAGGTCCACTGGAAGGAGTTGAAGCTCACATTGCTGGAAGTTGTCCAGGACTTCTTTAACAATATGCGGCTACTCCGGGAGCTTAACCACACATTCCTGACCCTCATCCCGAAGAAAGAGGGTGCCACCTCTCTGACTGATTTCAGGCCGATAGTGTGTTGTAATTTTTTATACAAAATTATAACACACCTTATGTGTCGTAGAATGGAGAGGATTATACAGGGATTAGTGTCGAGAAATCAGGTGATCTTCATCAAAGGGAGGGCTATTACTGAGAATAGCCTGCTAGCACACGAGATGATTCGGGAGTTCAACAAAGTAGGCGGCAAAAAGGCATGTCTCAAATTGGACTTGCGAAAAGAATATGATACGGTGAACAGAGATTTTGTACGCCACATCATGCTGGATATGGGATTTGATCCGGGATGGGTTGATATGGTAAGTGAATGCATTACGACACCGACCTTCTCGGTACTCATAAAAGGGCAACCATACGGATTTATCCGAAGTAACAGAGGGCTTTGCCAAGGGGACCCTCTCTCGTCGTACCTATTCACATTAGTAATGGAGTATTTCTCGTGTATGATTGAGAAGGCTGTGGACAAAAAGCAAATAACGCCCCTGTAACGACAAGTAGAGCCGAAGGTGTCACACTTGATATATGTCGACGACTTACTCGTGTTCGTTGTTCTGACATCGGGAGGGTTGTAGACTATCTCTCGTGTTATGGAGGGATTTGGACAACTGACAGGTCTTCAACTAAATAAATCTAAGAGTCGGGTGTATTTCAGTCCAAATTGCCAGAATAAAGAAGAGCGGGCGGCTATTCTGGGGGTTGCCCGAGGGGAGCTCCCCGTCAAGTATCTTGGCATTCCACTTTCGGTCAACTATGCTAAAGACGTGGACTGTACGGATCTAGTTGAGTATGTTCAGAGGTGCTTGGAGGGGTAGCAAGACCAGTGCTTGTCCTTTGGAGGACGGATTGAACTGGTACGTTCCTGCATAGAATCTACTATGCGGTTCTGGCTACAGGCTATCCAGGTACCCATTCTTACTATTCACAGGGTAGAGCATATGTGCGCAAATTTTATATGGAAAGGGGAGTGCATGCTATAGCATGGGAGAAACTATGCACACCGAAGGAGAAGGGTGGAGTGGGTCTGAGATCACTACAAGCTTTGCGAAGAGTGGCCAGGCTCAAACTCGCCTGGAGATTCGTCCAAGGGGGCTCTCTATGGGCTGATTGGATGACGAATCGCTACTTTGAAGGGCAAGAATTTCTGGACGTATAGGCATAATAATAATACGACGGTGACGTTAAAAACTATGTTGAGCTACAGAACAGAGCTGAAGCTAGCAGTCACCCGAGTAATGAGGGACGGAACAAAAACCAATTTGTGGGAAGACCCATGGATACAACATCAATCCATACTTGAGATTTTGGGGGATACTCGATGAGGACGAACATGAAGTCAGAAGAACGAATGGATGAGTGACATTCTCATCAACATGAGGTGGAGACCGGAGCTTCACCCATATGCTCGACAACTTACCAACGAGATACAGCAGATACAAGTTGACCCGAGTATAGAGGCAGATGCGTGGATATGGAAGATGGGTGGTACAAAAGGATTTGATGGCCGGGCTTGTTATAATAAGCTCCGAGAGCCACAACCACCTTTCCCGCTCTCAGAGTTCGTCTGGGTCAAAGAAGTCAGTCGAAAGATGGAAGTTTGCATATATCGAATGCTACTGGGCAGGCTTATGTCTATGGATAGGCTCGCGAGATTTGGCATAAGAGATGAGGACCAACAGTGTATCATATGCAGACTAGACAACGAGAACAGTCAACATCAATTCTTTAGATGTGTGACTACATCGCATATTTGGGGTGAACAGTGTTGCAAGTTGGACATAACCATGAGACAACAGACGACCATAGCAGACGTGATTGAGGATATTCGCAACAGGAAGCCTAGAGGTAACTCATGGTTCAGAAAAGCACTTATGCGTCTGGCAGCAACTGTTTGGCATATTTGGAAAGAGCGAAATAATCGCATCTTCGAAGGAAAATATACATCAATTATTGGCATCCTACACAATATTGAACAAGATGTAGTGATGATGACTAGTAGCATTCCTTGTAGCACATGAGTTGTACAGATTAAAGAATTAGCAATAAAATTACCGTTTTCCAATATATATATATATATATATATATATATATATATATATATATATATATATATATATATATATAATGCGTCTTGGAAACAGTTCAAAAGAGAGATGCATGCGGCCCGAGTGGTTAGGAGACCGATTCTCGGTGGGAGCATTCGCCACAATTACCTTCTTTCAATATATATATATATATATATATATATATATATATATATATATATATATATATATATATATATATATATATATATATATATATATATATACCGGGCGCTTGTAGCTCAAGTGGCTAGGCGCACCGGTACTTGGGGCATCGGACGGTGTTCGAGCCCCCACGGGGGCGGCTTGGTGGTTCGCCCACGGCCCCCGGGCCAAGCGGTGGCTGGGTGTCTTTGACACGGCCGCTTGGTTTATATATATATATATATATATATATATATATATATGTATATATATATATATATATATAACTTGAGGCAAGGTCCATAGCCCTGTCCAAAATAACTTTGAGGCCAAAATATTTTGTCCGATCCAACCCGTCTTACAAAAGCAAGCTAGCATGGTCCGTCGTACCTTGGGATGTAGACTTTAACATTTGGGGCGCTTGCAAGAAATATTTTGTAACTAAAGGCCCAGAGATGTAGACTTTAACATTTTGCTAATAAATATAAATGTAATGTTATTATTTCTACACTCTAATAAGGCTTAGTTTGGAATTGTTGCTGCCTTTTAATACAATTCAAATAGTTTTTTAGTGCATGTGGGAAGGTACTGTCAAAATTTGTTCCAAATTGATGTGACTTTTCAAAATTATTTTGATCGACTATTGGTACACAACAATCTTCGAACGTTTTCCAAGAAAATAAGGAGGAAGAGCCTCCAATAAGCATTCCCAGTCCAAACTATATAATGACTCAGGCTTAGAAAAAGGAGCACAATAAGATTCAAGTGTGACTTGGGCCCAGCGGTCTGGTCCCCGGCTCGAATCCGGCCTGATCAAAATCGATTTGGACCGTACCGAGTCCGGTCAACGATTCGAACCGGCCTGGCCCCCTAACCTAGCGGCCCCCTAACCCAGCGAGTCCGGACAGGGTTCCAGCTTCGGCCCGCGGCCCGAACCGCCTCGGCTCGGATCGACCGCAGTTCTGGGCTGATCAAACCCTACGAATCCGACCGGGGCGGCATGGACCAATTCAGGCCCAGTCCAGGCCTGGTCCAATCGATTTTTTTGAATTTTTGTTTTTGACCTTCTGGAGGACCAAAAGATCGTTTTATCCTCATTTTCATGGTTGTTTTTGAACGTTTTAAGGATATTTTGGTCATTTGTTGAAAATAGCCAAAAATATCCTTATAACAACTATATTTTGAGGGTAAAATAAGTCATTTTGTACCCCAAAAAAAATCTATAAATAGACCAAAATTTATAATAATTATACACAACCATTTCTTTCCTCTCTTACAAAATATACAAACTAAACAATTCTCTCAAAATTAAACAACCAGTTTCGGGATTTTGAAATGCAAATTTCTGGATGCCGAAGTGTAGTTTTCTTGAGTCTTCAACTTCTGCAAAATTTCTTGGAGTTCAACATCTCTTCCCTCAAGTTGACGTTCCAAGTAATTTTTTTTTTATTTTTCTTTCTCTCTCTCCCTCTTTTTGGTAGATAATATTATTTTCTCTTCTTTCTTCTTTCACAAAAAAATTAATTTTCAAGATATGGATGGTAGTTGTTCTAACCAACCTTATAGAGGTGATTCAGAACAAAATTTTACTTACTACGTTGATTTATTTGAAAATAATCATATTCCTGATTCTGTGCACCAACACAAATATAACATGCTGAACTTAGGAATATGGCTACAAAATTTATAAATAGGGAAAATCAGTGGTATGGCAGTATTTTGAAAAAAAAAATGTCACTGAGTGAGGACGCACCGGTTTTAGATCCCAAAAATCAAAAATCAATTGCTAAAGGTGCACAGTGTAAGAAATGTAAGAAAATATTTTAATGGAAAAAGAATGAGGGCACGGACACATTGGAAAGACACTATGATACTTGTTTTGGTAACACACACTGCAAGTTAGATTGTCATATATAAGTATCGGCCCTCAATGATCTTCTGTAGGTAATTTTACTTATTCTGATGCTCGTAATAAAATTAAATTAACCAAAAAAAATTATTTGTGATGTACAACCTTTCACATTCGGTGAGAGTGATCGGTATTATAAGTATGCAAGTATTACTCTTAATCCATTTTTACTAAAGTTTCTAGATCGACTACTAGATCAGTGGATATTAAAATCTTTCAAAAGGAAATGGCAGCTTTGAAGCTAACATTCGTAAATGTTAGTAAGTTGGCTCTAACTTTTGATATATGGACTATAAAACAAAACTTTGCTTTTGTATCACAACATATTATATAGATCCAAAGTGAATATTGCAAAAATGTATTATTTGTCTACGTCATTTGGAATTTTCACATATTGGTTCTTTAATCAGTAGCGCTATTATGCAATTTTTACGTGAATATTATATTCACAATAACTTTTTTCTTTTTCTTTTGATAATGCTAGTAATAAAATTTCTTGTATTTGTATTTTAAGTTCACAAGTTTTGCCTATAGTAGAAGGACGACTTTTTCATGTTAGATGTGCTTGCCATATTATTAATTTAGTTGTGCAAGAATGTCTTTAATTTTTTTCATGTAAATTTAGAAACTCTTAGATTATGTCTACAAAGTTTGAACACTTCTGCAAGTAGACAACAAGCTTTTAAAATTTTATGTGCACAATATGATATAACTTTTAGGAGATTTGTTAAGGATGCACAACATAGATGGAATTCAACTTATTTAATATTGAAATCTTGCATTAGATATAAGATGTCACTACTCATTATTATAATGTTAATCCTGGTTTTATTATGAAGTTACTGAAAATGATTGGTTAATTGCTATTTATATTTATGAATTTTTAGAAGTATTTACAATGTTACCTATATTTTATCTGGAGCTTATTATCCAACTTCTCCTCTAGCGCTAACAGAAGTTATTAACATGTCTCATTTATTTTGTAAATATAGAATGTCCATGGTTTTGATTATGTTGTTTCCAAAATGGAAACAAAATTTCGAAAATATCGGGATACAATACCTCTATATTATTTTGGCTTCGATTTTTGATCCGAAGATTAAATTAGATGGGGTATTCATATTGTTAGATAATTTTCATGAAATTATGAATGTTGATGTAAGTAACTTAGAAGTATAGATTAGAGATGTTTTAGATTTTTTTTTATTACTTTGTATGAAGAACGAGTTATAACAGCTAGGGCTGTACACAATTAAGTCAAATCGACCAAATCGAACCAAGCCAAACCGAACCGATTGGTTTTAAACCGAATCGATGGTTCGGTTGGTTTGGTTCGGCTTCAATTTTTTCAAAACCGACCGATTCGGTTCGGTTCATGGTTTGTTTATGCCAAAAACCGTCTAAACCGCACCGAACCAAATCCTTGTTAAATAATTATGGTTGGCCGGTTGGGTATGGGTTCATTGGGTTGTATTATATCGGTTTGGTTCATTTATTCACATCACAGCCATTTATCAAGTTGAAGTTGAAAGAGCTCTCTCTCTCTAGTCTCATAGAGGAGTGCTGGCGGCTCCTATTCTTTTCTAATTGCTCATGTGCACATGAAATGGATTTTTGGTTGAATGTATATGATTTTTTATTATTATGTATAATTGGCATTATTTTCACCTGCAACGCGCAAGTTGAATTGAAGCTGTTGAATTGTATTTACTGTTGCAAAGTACAAGTTGACTGAGGTTTCACAACAAAAAAAGTATATAGTCCATTTTTTTATGTGATCAAAACCGGCCAAGTCGAACCGATCCAAACCGAACCAAGTCGGTCGGTTTCAAAACCGAACCGACCATTTGGTTGGTTTGGTTCGGTTTTGTTTATTTTCAAACCGATTAACTTCAGTTCAACTTCGGTTGGGACCAAAACGGTCGACCACCGACCGATGCACACCCCTAATAACAGCCCGATCCAGTACGACCATTCAAGTTGGTAGTAGTAGCTCTGGTCTTATGTCCAAATTATCACATGCTGCCAACGTTCTACAAAGGAAGAAACATAAACAATCTTCCCTACCAACTCAAGAATTATCGTTATATTTAAATTCTTATGAAGAAGATGATGAAATCCCGTCTTATTTTTCTGCTTTAGAATGGTGGAAAAAGCACGAAAAAAAATATTCTATACTTTTTTCTATAGCACGCAATATACTAATGGTCCCGGTGTCCACAGTAGCATCAGAATCTTGTTTTAGTGCAGGTTCAAAAATGCTGAGTAAGAAGAGGAGCAGGATGCTGCCGGATATCTTGGAAACTTGCGTCTGCATTCAAGATTGGACTAATGCAGAAGAACAAACCCAAAACTCAATGGATGAAAGTGCCGACAACAGTGAGCTGGACTTTCAGTCTCTTACCTTGGAGGTCACTACTGAAGGAGGTGCTGAGCAATAGAGACGAACAAAGGACGATGGACGACGGACGACGAATGACAAAAAAATACTTGTACATTTTTTACAATTCATTTAGAAATAAAATATCAATTTACAACTTGTACATTTTATTACAAAATTTATGGAAGACAATACTTCTACATTTTATTACACATTTTATGGAAGAAAATACTCCTTTTCAGTTCATGTATTTTTATAACATTATTTTTATTTTTTTGAGTTTTTTTTTGAAATTTTTTTAAGTTTTTTTAAATTTTTATTTTTATTTTTTATTTTTAAAGTTCTTTAAGTTTTTTTTTTCCATCTTTTAAACCTTTTTTTTTCCTTTTCATTTAAGTTTATTTTTCTTTTAATAAACTTTTTTTTTTCATTTTCTTTCAGTTTTCTAAGTTCTTAAATTTATTTATATTTATTTCATTTATTTCATTTATTTTATTTTTTTCATTTTTTAAGTTTTCTTTTTAAACATATAAAATAAATTGGCTTTCTTAAACCAAATCCGACCTGCCTGTCCCACCCTGAACCGGTTCGGCCCAGGCCCAGTTCAGCTTGGCCTAATGAAAACCAGGTCGTGAGTCTGGGCTGGATTCAGGGTTCAGCGACTCGGGCCGGTCCGGACTGGCCTGCCCCCCAATCTGGGTGCCTAGGCCTGATCAAAGTTAGTCAAAATCGGGTTCGGGTCGGCCCAGCTCGGCCCAAGTCACACCTTGAAATAAGATCATAAAAAGCTCTCAACTTTCCGCATGAAAATATACATATATAGACACATAAAATTTATAGTTGCTTATGATATTGTACCACTCAACACCTCTAAATTGATACATTTAGATATGTGCTATGTACTTCTAAGGGTATACCAGGGGACCAAAAAGAGCGAAATATTGAAAGAACACAGAGTTTGAAATCATTAACCAGAGAACATAAGTACTAATTTATGTGTGTGTCATTTTTTTTTCTTTGATGTTTTCACCAGTGAGGTGGTTCTATCACCCAACTTCTGCCAACCCTAGCATCATTTCTTAACAACAAGAGTTGAAAGCAACTAAAGCAAGAACAACTCATATAAATTTGCTCTCGTCTCATGTCTCTCTTCTAACTTAATATATCCTAATTTAATTATAGTTGCCTCGGAATATTTGGTAAGTAGGAGTGGTAGCATTAGGCTTAAACGAGTTGGGATCATACCTAATTATTAGGATCAAACCGACGACTACTTTCCAAAACCTAGCTATGGGAGTGTAGGAAGCCTATTGGAGTCTAGGACTATAGGATATTGTAGCTAGCTAAGAAATTTTTGCAGTGTCAAGATGCGATCAACACTTCATGAACTATGCTGTCAACATACTGCTGCTGTAGATGGGTCTAGTTGAGATATCTTCGAACTGTCAAGATTGAGACTCAACATTTCTACAGGATAATTATGGCTGCAATAATAATAATAATAATAAAATACTATATACTTAACCCACCAGACTACTCAGTCTACTAGACCACTAACATTATATACAAGTTAACTTATTTTTTAATAATATTTTATGACGTTTTTCTCGAAGAAACTAAAAATTCTAAAATCTTGTCTTCGCCTTGATTGCATCCTTGACTTATGACCCTGATTTCAAGCGTTTATCACATGATCGATTCATCATTGCAACAGGACACTGAAGCAGCAGCACAATTCGTACTCATGGTGACTGGGTTTGTTGGGTCATTGACTCGTGACCAATCCAATAAAATTAATAATAATGCATCCATGTTCGTCCGTCGGTCCATTATGTTTGCAGTTGCAGGCCTGGAGGCCGGGGTGGAAGACAAATGCTCCTGCTGTTGCTCGCAAGCGTCCATGATCGATGTGTCTGTCAGTGAGCCTCGGCAGCTAAGGTCGTCACATGCTGCGTTTGCAACAATTGGTGGTGGCGTGGAACTTGCAGCAACAGTGCTATTCGAAGAGAGATGCTGCTTTCGTTGCATGAGGGTTCCACATGGACCATATCCAAGCAAACTAACCAATAGAAAATAAATATTCTGTACTATTTTTTGAGTGATATCTTGCAAAAAATATAATAGTAAAATGTTAGTAGTCAATTAACCTTCTTAGCAATTTGACAAATGGAAAAAAAAAATTCATGCCGGCAAAGTACGAGTATAAATTTGTACAGTACTAGTAAAACACGTTAAAAAATTCGGTCAAATATTCGTCAACTGAATATTGAGGTTAGAAACTTCATATACTTAAACAAGTGGTCAAATTTGGTTAATTAAACAGGTTCTTACCAAAGTTTTTTTGGGGGCCAAATTTGTCAATAATTCGTACGGATCAACACGTTTAAAATTTCACATGCTTAAAATTCGCATACTAATCCGAATCTTTCAAAAGTACGTAAGTATTATACATGTCTGAAAGATATGTAAAAATTCACGTATAATACGAGTTTTATTGGAGATTGCTAACAAGGGTCTAATATACTAGACTACGAGGAGAGACAGGGAAATCAGATGCGAGACGAAAAAAATGAATTCTCAAATGGGATTTTCACGTTTATTTACATAATAGCCAAAATGCTTACAATGAATAACTATGTGATCTTAACAGGTCACTAAGAAGATAGAAATATCTCAATTTAGTTGACAAAATCATATCTAGTTACCCCCTCCCCTCTTGAGTGTACACAACACAATAAACAATCTGCATCAGTCTTCGGGAATGATCAACATCAATGTTCAGGGATGATTGTCATCAGACATCAGAGATGATTAGCATCAATGTTCTGTAACAGATTAATGTGGGTTTACTGTCACGCCCCAGAACCAGAATACTGGAGAGCGGGGGCAGACATAGCCAGCTACGTATATGAAATGGAATCCATCTCACTATACGGTCACGGCTGTCTAGATACATGAGGGTTTAACTACAAGCCAGCAGTCTCCTAAGGTCATGAACAAGCCTATTGTCTCAATCACAAGCAAGCAATAGTAATTACAAGATGTCAGAGCACCAAATATATAATAGCAAGGCGTCCCATACATTACATATTGGATGATCATGAAGCTAGTCGTACAAAATGCCAGGACTAGCAAGAGTTCAGTCATACATGATCAACCCTAGGATCTGTCAATCATGTTACAGCCCGTAGGCAGACAGTAAATAAAGATGCAATCGAGCTAACACGTGCTCGCCGGCTAAACGCCTCAAAAGAATAGTTTTTACAAATAAGTGGGAGGACAAAGAGAAACCCACTCGTTGCCACGGTTCCGTCTAGTGGTCACCATCTGGCTGGAAGATCGGTGGATCCTCTGGAGCTGCTCCGATATCTGGCCACACAAAACCAGCTGGGTCAGACCCCAGAAAGAGCAAGTACCACAAAGGAGGCTTCACTTAGAAACTAAAACCAGCATATAGTAAGGAATATTAAAGTTAAATTATCAGAAATAACAACAATAATTAAGTACGAGGAAACCATTCAAGTAGCCAGACTACAACCCTTAAACCAAATAAGGACCGGAGTTACAATCCTTCACCTGAATGGAAATCCGTCTCAAATACTATGGATAAGGCAATAAGACAATAAACGAAGAGAAGACACAGAACTGCTCCGGGAGCCAGGTTACAACCCTTAAACCAAACAAGGACCGGGGTTGTAACCCTTCGCCTGAACAGAACTGGACTCATGATCTTTATTGTTAAGGCCATTATAGATAATCATGTTGCTGAAGTAAGATAGAACATGACAAGCATGGCACGGGGTACAAATAAGACAATAACCGAAGGGAAGACACAGAACTGCTCCGGGAGCCAGGTTACAACCCTTAAACCAAACAAGGACCGGGGTTGTAACTCTTCGCCTGAACAGAACTGGTCCCCCGATCGTTATTGTTAAGGCAAGCATCAATAATCGTATCTTGTCACGATCTTGCACAGGATCAGGATAAGACTAAGCTGGAATAACTTCATCCAATCAATCACGGCCAATCAAAAGTACGGCTTGATACTTTAACTAGCTAGGGTTATCACAGGCCTAGTTACTAGCAAGATGCAATGAGATTATTTCAACAGCCACAAGCCCTGCAGACCATCCAAGTTATCCAGGTCGAATGTCCATTTATGAAGGATGCACCACATGACTGTGTGCTGGAAGTGTGCCCTACTCGTCGGTAGGCTACAAGTCCACTTAATGCGCCCAGATAACGGGATTGCCTGTAGCTGGGAATCTCTTCATGTCTACTGAATTATTCTAGTTTATTACTCTTAGTTAATTACAGTAGGTATCCCTGACCGTGGTACTCAGGGATCCCATCCTAGACATGATGCAAGACAATACTGGTTTATTGTGCAAACGCAATCATCCACGGTGTCCAGGTTAGTCATTCTTGTTGGGTCATGTCACGTTAGCCGTCGCAACAGCAATTCGAGATAATCATGTCAGGTATGCTTGTCCTGCCATGCCGTGTTCAATTATTATTAACAAACCTATTAAATAAATTCATGATTATCAAGTTCATGACAAAAGACGTAAGGATATAAAATGGGCGTAAAATATCTAATAAAATATCAATATACAGGGCTATAGAAGAGCCAAGCTTAAGGAAAATAAAACCAAAGTGACATGCTGACATAAGACCAAGTCAGCCAAGGCTATACGCTCAGTGCAAAAGTCATACGCTCAGGTAAGCGTACGCTCATGTAAGCCTACGCTCACAAAGGGCAGCGTATGAGGTCCATACGACCCCTTGTCACACAAGTGAGCGTATGCAAGACATACGCTCCAAAAAGGCAGCGTATGAACTTCATACGACTCCTTGTCACACAAGCGAGTGTATGCAAGTCATACGCCTGCAAAAGGCAGCGTATGGACTCCATACGACTCATGGCTATCCAAGTGAGCATATGCAAGTCATACGCTCCAAAAAGGTAGCGTATGAACTTCATACGACTCCTTGTCACACAAGCGAGCGTATACAAGTCATACGCCTCCAAAAGGCAGCGTATGGACTCCATACGACTCATGGCTATCCAAGCGAGCGTATACAAGTCATACGCCTCCAAAAGGCAGCGTATGGACTCCATACGACTCATGGCTATCCAAGTGAGCGTATGCAAGTCATACGCTCCAAAAGGCAGCGTATGGACTCCATACGACTCCTTGTCACACAAGCGAGCGTATGCAAGTCATACGCCTCCAAAAGGCAGCGTATGGACTCCATACGACTCATGGCTATCCAAGTGAGCGTATGCAAGTCATACGCTCCAAAAGGCAGCGTATGGACTCCATACGACTCCTTGTCAAGCAAGCGAGCGTATGCGAGTCATACGCTTCCAAAAGGCAGCGTATGGGGTCTACTGCGCTGCGCTAAAGAGCGCGCACAGCTCAGTGACGCAAGCTAAAAAGCTCGTGCACTGCTCACTGTCTTCTCCAATCAGCAGGAACTCCATGGTTGAACCCTAAGCTTCCAAAGTCCATAACTTGGTCAAAACAAGTCCAAATCCTACTTTCCAAAGGTCAAAATTGGGTAGAAGGAAATTCTCTACCACATGAAACCATCAAAACTTGAAAACAAGAAAATTTAATAGATCAAAACCATGAAAATCCAAAAATGACTAAATTCTAGATCTACAAAAATCCAAGCTTCAAAATAGAAAATGACAAGTTCTAATATGGATTAGAAAGTTACAAAGAAGAGGTTAGAACAATAAAAATGGTGGGTTTCTTCATGAAGCAAGATTGCACTTGCCTAGGCTAGGATTTTCTTGGTTGGTGGTGGAGAGTAATGAAGAAGAAAGGAAATAATGAGGAGAGAGAATGGGAAAGAGGTTAATAAATAGGGTTGGTTGTGGTAGGTAGGGGGTTCACCCTTGGTTCATGATGAACCAAGGCTAATCAAGCCTAGCCGAACCAACCCAAGCCAACCCAAACCAAGATGAACCATGGCCAATACGAGATAAAATACGTACACGTATTCTTAAATACGTAATACGAACAACATGCATTACAACTCTACCCACCTTAAAAGAATTCCGTCCTTGAAATTTAATTAAGATGTTAGAGAGACTAGAACAAGCTATACTAATTACATGCAAACTATAACTAGGCAAGCAATCACTCATTCAAGCAAGGAATCGAAGACATGAGGCATAAGGAAGACATTATACCTTATGAGTCAAACAAGTCGGGATACCGCGATCGGATATCTTCCTCACGCTCCCACGTTGACTCTCCCAAAGAGTGATGACCCCAAGCAACTCGGACTAACTTGATAGTCTTGTTCTTGAGGATCTTCTCTCTCCGGTCCAATATAGACACGGGCCTCTCCTCATACGAAAGGTTGGTACCAACAACCAATTTCGAATGATCCAGGATGTGGCTCAGGTCCGAGATATACCGTCGTAATTGGGATACATGGAACACGTCATGCACCTCGCTTAGCGACGGCGGAAGAGCGAGACGATAGGATACATCTCCTACTCGCTCTAGGATATCGAACGGCCCCTAAGCTTTCTCCGTACGCCGAAATGAATGACGCCACGGTTGGGCAAAATCCTCAGGAATACATGATCGCCGACGGAAAACTCGAGAGGACGTCGATGAGAATCGGCCCAATGACGCTGGCGATCTTGGGCAACTCGAAGATGATCTCTGACCCTTCTGACCACTTCAATGGTCTGAGCAATCAATTCTGGACCAAGCATCTGTCTTTCTCCAACATCATCCCAGGATAGCGGAGATCTGCACTTCCTGCCATACAGCGCCTCGAACGGGGCCATCTGGATACTGGCCTGAAAACTATTATTGTACGAGAATTCCACCAGGTGCAAGTGATCTTCCCATGAACCACCGAAGTCAAGTGTGCAAGACCGCAACATATCTTCAAGAGTCTGGATCGTGCGCTCTGACTGACCATCTGTCTGCGGATGATATGCTGAACTGAACTGGAGATGAGTCCCTAAACTCGCCTGCAGGCTACGCCAAAAGTACGATGTAAATCTGAAATCTCGGTCCGAGGTGATGCTAACTGGCACACCGTGCAATCTGACAATCTGTCTAAGATACATCGTCGCTAGCTGAGCCGTCGACTGACCAACTCTGAATGAAAGAAAGTGAGCCACTTTCGCGAGCCGGTCAACTATAACCCAAATAGCATCTCTACCAGCTGGGGATCTAGGTAATCCAGTCACGAAATCCATGGTCACATGCTCCCACTTCCACTCTGGAATCGACAAGGGCTGAAGCAGTCCTGCCGATCTCTGATGTTCAGCTTTAACTTGTTGGCAAACCAAACACCGAGAGACAAATCGAGCTATCTCCCGCTTCATGCCATTCCACCAGAAATGCTGTCGGATATCACGGTACATCTTCGTACTGCCCGGATGGATGGAATACTGCAAACTATGAGCTTCTGCCATGACCTCCTGCCGGATATCTCCGCTGGGTACACAAAGACGCTTACCATGTCGAAGTGTACGATCCTCATGAACGCATAACTCTGGTCTTCGTCTCGCCTCATACTCTGCTCTGAGTCGCTGAAGCTTGGAATCTGCCGACTGCGCCATCCGGATCCTCTCGACTATAGTGGACTGAACTTGCATACTGGCCACCAAGGCCACACTGGAAGGGAGAACAACTTCAATATCTATTTTCTGAAGATCTGCTAACAGCTCTGGTTGCGCTGTTAGAAAATAAGCTTCCGCTCTCCTGCTCAATGCATCCGCAACAACATTGGCCTTTCCAGGATGATACTGCAGGTTGACATCATAATCCACAAGTAGCTCCAGCCATCTCCTCTGATGCATGTTAAGATCTTTCTGGGTAAAAACATATTTCAGGCTCTTGTGGTCGGTGAAGATCTCCACCCTATCTCCATACAAATAGTGCCTCCACAACTTGAGTGCAAACACCACTGCTTCTAGCTCCAAGTCATGGGTTGGATAATTCCTCTCATGATCACGAAGTTGCCGTGATGCATAAGCTATTACCTTCCCATGCTGTATCAGAACACATCCTAAACCTCTGCCTGAAGCGTCACAGTATACCGAAAATCCTCCGGTCCCATCAGGAAGCGTGAGAATAGGAGCCGTCATTAAGCCTCGCTTCAACTTCTCAAAAGATTCCTGGCACTCTGCTGTCCAAGCAAACTGTGCATCCTTGCGGGTCAACTGGGTCAGCGGCGCCGAGATCCGAGCGAAGTCTGAAATAAATCGCCGGTAGTAGCCGGCCAATCCAAGAAAACTACGAACCTCTGCAACTGTGCTGGGCATCGGCCATGACTCAATGGCCACGATCTTCTGGGGATCCACTTCTACTCCTCCTCTGGTGATGATATGACCCAAGTATAAAATGCGATCGAGCAAGAACTCGCATTTACTGAACTTGGCATATAACTGGTGCTCCCTGAGTATCTGAAGAACAACCCTGAGATGCTGCTCATGCTCCGCCTCATTCTTGCTGTAGACCAGAATGTCGTCTAGGAATACGATCACAAACTGATCCAAGTAAGGCATGAAAATGCGATTCATGAGGTCCATGAATATTGCCGGTGCATTGGTTGCTCCAAATGGCATAACAAAGAACTCCCAATGCCCGTATCTCGATCTGAAAGCTGTCTTCGGGATGTCCTGCTCTCTGACTCTGATCTGATGATATCCTGAGCGCAAGTCAATCTTCGATAATACAGCTGCCCCTTTAAGTTGATCAAACAAGTCATCTATCCTCGGAAGAGGGTATCTGTTCTTGATTGTCACTGAGTTTAAGGTACGATAATCTACACATAATCTGGATGTACCATCCTTCTTTTTCACAAGAAGCATCGGGGCTCCCCAAGGCGATCCACTAGCACGAATGAATCCCTTAGTTCTAAGCTCTTCAATCATCTTGTACAAGATCTCCAACTCTGATGGCGCCATCCTGTAAACTCTCTCTGACACCGGGGCTGTCCCGGGAATCAAGTCTATGGTGAACTCAATCTCCCGCTCTGGCGGCATACCTGGAAGCTCTTCTGGAAAAACATCTGGGAACTCATCCACTATCCTGGGCAATTGAACTGCTGCTACTGCCATCCGCAATACTGGAGGAGAAGGCTCAACCTCGCCTCGAGAGAAAGAAAACTTCGGCTCTCCTGGAATGCTAAAAATAACCCTGCCAATGTGGCAGTCTATCCTAGCATACTGGTCCCTCAACCAATCCATCCCTAAGACTACATCATAATCGGCCATCGGGAATTCTATCAATCTAGCGGAAAACTCTCTACTGCTAACTACGATTCGACACGAGAAAAATACTCTATCGACTCCCACAAGTCCGTTACCAGTGAGTATATTGAGCCTTACTGATAACGACTCGGGCTCCAATCCTATCCGTGTCGCGAATCGTGCAGACATAAATGAATACGATGCACCAGAATCAAATAAAGCTGAAGCTGAAAAGGTGTTGACGAGAATAGTACCTGCCACTACCTCACCTGGTGTTACTCCTTCTTCTCCTATGGTCAAGGCCAGCACTTGACCATGTCCTCTAGGGGTAGGTCCCCTCTGCTGAAAATTCCTCTGCCTGCTCTGGATCAGGGCTTGGGCCTGAGCATACTGCTGCGGTCTCTGCTGCTGGAATGCCTGGGCCTGCGTCAGCAATGGCCTCGGGAGCGGGTACTGCAACTGCTGCTGCTGTTGGACTGGCGCTGGTCCTCTAACTGAAGGACCAGAGAAAGCTGATGAACTCCCCCTGTTCGGGCAGTTCCCAACCCTGTGGTCCGGGGCACCACAAACCAAGCACAATCCCTGTGCTCTGCGACACTCTGACACCACATGCCCTGGCTTCCCGCAGTGTGAACATCCCACTGCGGAAGATTGCTTCTGCTTCTGTTACTGAGGGTGTGTCGGGGTAGAATGCTGAACCGACGTCACCGAGGCCGCCCGCCTCGGAGTTCCAATAGTTAAACCTCTAGCTGCCGGGACTGGAGCTGATGATTGGTGCATCTGACTGTGGGACCGCTTCCTACCTCCGGTCCTATCCACGATCTGCTGGGAGGTGTACTCATGCCTTCTAGCCGCCCTCAATACTGCATCGAACGTCTGGTGTTCGAACTGCTCAACTGCTAGTAAAATCTCCAAATGCAGCCCCTGCTGGAACCGCTGGGCCCTATCAAACTCGGTTGCCACCAAGGTGGGGGCAAACCTACTGAGTCTAGAAAACTCTAATGCATAACCATCGACTGTTCTGCCTCCTTGCTTCAGGTTGGTAAACCTCGTCTGCAAGTCATACCGAGCCACATCATCAAAATACTTCGTCTGAAATCTCTCTCTGAACACTGCCCAAGCAATGGGTGCCACTAATCCCTCGGCCTGCACCGCCCACCAACTGCGGGCAAGATCTAACAACTGCAGGCACACTACGGCCACCTTCTCATTTTCTGGAGTCCTGGCTGCTTCTAGAATATCTTTGGTATCCTGAAGCCAAGCATCCACGGCGATCGCATCTTCGCTGCCGTCGAAGAATGAAGGGTTCAGGCGCTTGAAGCTGTTGGCCGTGCTGTTACCCTGATGACCACCCCGGGTCAAAGCATCCGTCACTGCCTGGTGCAAGGCATCTCCACGCCGGTCTTGGGAAGCTATCAAGGTTCTGACGAGTCCTACCAAAGTGCCGTCATCATGTTCTACTGGTTGAACTGGCTGGACTGGTGGCTCTCCGCCAGAAGGCACGACTCTAGAGGCTACTCCGGAATGCTGGGCTTGATCTCCAGGTTGCTGCTGGTCCGCTGGAGGTGCTCCGCCTTGCTGGTCAGTAGGACCACGAACAATGCCGCTGAAGAAGACGACATAGGGAACAATAAGGAAGGACCAGGACAGATCAACGATACAAGCATATGATCAGGACAAAAATCCAGGGATTCAGAAGATACGAGCAGAGATCAAGGACGAATACTGATTGAGACATCAATTCGGCAAACCCTCACATATCTTGATTTACAAGACCTGCATGGGCCACCACTTAAACCATGTCACGCCCCAGAACCAGAATACTGGAGAGCGGGGGCAGACATAGCCAGCTACGTATATGAAATGGAATCCATCTCACTATACGGTCACGGCTGTCTAGATACATGAGGGTTTAACTACAAGCCAGCAGTCTCCTAAGGTCATGAACAAGCCTATTGTCTCAATCACAAGCAAGCAATAGTAATTACAAGATGTCAGAGCACCAAATATATAATAGCAAGGCGTCCCATACATAACATATTGGATGATCATGAAGCTAGTCGTACAAAATACCAGGACTAGCAAGAGTTCAGTCATACATGATCAACCCTAGGATCTGTCAATCATGTTACAGCCCGTAGGCAGACTGTAAATAAAGATGCAATCGAGCTAACACGTGCTCGCCGGCTAAACGCCTCAAAAGAATAATTTTTACAAATAAGTGGGAGGACAAAGAGAAACTCACTCGTTGCCAGAGTTCCGTCTAGTGGTCACCATCTGGCTGGAAGATCGGTGGATCCTCTGGAGCTGCTCCGATATCTGGCCACACAAAACCAGCTGGGTTAGACCCCAGAAAGAGCAAGTACCACAAAGGAGGCTTCACTTAGAAACTAAAACCAGCATATAGTAAGGAATATTAAAGTTAAATTATCAGAAATGATAACAATAATTGAGTACGAGGAAACCATTCAAGTAGCCAGACTACAGCCCTTAAACCAAACAAGGACCGGGGTTGCAATCCTTCACCTGAAAGAAAATCCGTCTCAAATACTATGGATAAGGTAATAAGACAATAAACGAAGAGAAGACACAGAACTGCTCCGGGAGCCAGGTTACAACCCTTAAACCAAACAAGGACCGGGGTTGTAACCCTTCGCCTGAACAGAACTGGACTCCTGATCTTTATTGTTAAGGCCATTATAGATAATCATGTTGCTGAAGTAAGATAGAACATGACAAGCATGGCACGGGGTACAAATAAGACAATAACCGAAGGGAAGACACAGAACTGCTCCGGGAGCCAGGTTACAACCCTTAAACCAAACAAGGACCGGGGTTGTAACCCTTCGCCTGAACAGAACTGGTCCCCCGATCGTTATTGTTAAGGCAAGCATCAATAATCGTGTCTTGTCACGATCTTGCACAGGATCAGGATAAGACTAAGCTGGAATAACTTCATCCAATCAATCACGGCCAATCAAAAGTACGGCTTGATACTTTAACTAGCTAGGGTTATCACAGGCCTAGTTACTAGCAAGATGCAATGAGATTATTTCAACAGCCACAAGCCCTGCAGACCATCCAAGTTATCCAAGTCTAATGTCCATTTATGAAGGATGCACCACATGACTGTGTGTTGGAAGTGTGCCCTACTCGTCGGTAGGCTACAAGTCCACTTAATGCGTCCTGATAACGGGATTGCCTGTAGCTGGAAATCTCTTCATGTCTACTGAATTATTCTAGTTTATTACTCTTAGTTAATTACAGTAGGTATCCCTGACCGTGGTACTCAGGGATCCCATCCTAGACATGATGCAAGACAATACTGGTTTATTGTGCAAACGCAATCATCCACGGTGTCCAGGTTAGTCATTCTTGTCGGGTCATGTCACGTTAGCCGTCGCAACAGCAATTCGAGATAATCATGTCAGGTATGCTTGTCCTGCCATGCCGTATCCAATTATTATTAACAAACCTATTAAATAAATTCATGATTATCAAGTTCATGACAAAAGGCGTAAGGATATAAAATGGGCGTAAAATATCTAATAAAATATCAATATACAGGGCTATAGAAGAGCCAAGCTTAAGGAAAATAAAACCAAAGTGACATGCTGACATAAGACCAAGTCAGCAAAGGCCATACGCTCAGTGCAAAAGTCATACGCTCAGGTAAGCGTACGCTCAGGTAAACCTACGCTCATAAAGGACAGCGTATGAGGTCCATACGACCCCTTGTCACACAAGTGAGCGTATGCAAGACATACGCTCCAAAAAGGCAGCGTATGAACTTCATACGACTCCTTGTCGCACAAGCGAGCGTATGCAAGTCATACGCCTCCAAAAGGCAGCGTATGGACTCCATACGACTCATGGCTATCCAAGTGAGCGTATGCAAGTCATACGCTCCAAAAAGGCAGCGTATGAACTTCATACGACTCCTTGTCACATAAGCGAGCGTATGCAAGTCATATGCCTCCAAAAGACAGTGTATGGACTCCATACGACTCATGGCTATCCAAGTGAGCGTATGCAAGTCATACGCTCCAAAAGGCAGCGTATGGACTCCATACGACTCCTTGTCACACAAGCGAGCGTATGCAAGTCATACGCCTCCAAAAGGCAGCGTATGGACTCCATACGACTCATGGCTATCCAAGTGAGCGTATGCAAGTCATACGCTCCAAAAGGCAGCGTATGGACTCCATACGACTCCTTGTCAAGCAAGCAAGCGTATGCAAGTCGTACGCTTCCAAAAGGCAGCGTATGGGGTCTACTGCGCTGCGCTAAAGAGCGCGCACAGCTCAGTGACGCAAGCTAAAAAGCTCGTGCACTGCTCACTGTCTTCTCCAATCAGCAGGAACTCCATGGTTGAACCCTAAGCTTCCAAAGTCCATAACTTGGTCAAAACAAGTCCAAATCCAACTTTCCAAAGGTCAAAACTAGGTAGAAGGAAATTCTCTACCACATGGAAACATCAAAACTTGAAAACAAGGGAATTTAATAGATCAAAACCATAAAAATCCAAAAATGACTAAATTCTAGATCTACAAAAATCCAAGCTTCAAAATAGAAAATGATAAGTTCTAATGTGGATTAGAAAGTTGCAAAGAAGAGGTTAGAACAATAAAAATGGTGGATTTCTTCATGAAGCAAAATTGCACTTGCCTAGGCTAAGGTTTTCTTGGTTGGTGGTGGAGAGTAATGAAGAAGAAAGGAAATAATGAGAAGAGAGAATGGGAAAGAGGTTAATAAATGGGGTTGGTTGTGGTAGGTAGGGGGTTCACCCTTGGTTCATGATGAACCAAGGCTAATCAAGCCTAGCCGAACCAACCCAAGCCAACCCAAACCAAGATGAACCATGGCCAATACGAGATAAAATACGTACACGTATTCTTAAATACGTAATACGAACAACATGCATTACATTTACAGAAAAGTTTGAGTATAAATTGGTACAGTACAAGTAAAATATGTCAAAAAATTCAGTCAAATATTCGCCAACTGAATATTGAGGTTAGAAATTTCACATACTTAAACATGTGGTCAAATTTGGTTAATTAAACATGTTCTTACCAAGTTTTTTGGGGCCAAATTTGTCAATAATTCATACGGATCAACACGTTTAAAATTTCACATGCTTAAAGTTCACATACTAATCCGAATCTTTCAAAAGTACGTAAGTATTATACATGTCTGAAAGATACGTAAAAATCACGTATAATACGAGTTTTATTTGATTGATTGCTAACAAGATTCTAATATACTAGACTTCGAGGAGAGACATGGAAATCAGATGCGAGACGAAAAAAAAATCTCAAATGGGATTTCCATGTTTATTTACATAATAGCCAAAATGCTTACAATGTCCATGTTTATTTACATAATAGCCAAAATGATCTTAACAAGTTACTAAGAAGATAGAAATATCTCAATTTAGTTGACAAAATCATATCTAGTTACCCCCTCCCTCTTGAGTGTGCACAACACAATAAACAATATGCATCAGTCTTCGAGAATGATCAACATCAATGATTGTCATCAGAGATGATTAGCATCAATGTTCATGTAACAAATTGATGTGGGTTTACTGATATATATATATATATATATATATATATATATATATATATATATATATATATATATATATATATATATATATATATATATATATATATATATATATGCGGGTCAAAAGCCCCCCTTAGAAAACCCCCTAAAAATCCCCTCACTCTAATTCGTAATATTAATGTTAATGTTAATATTAATGTTAATATTAATTTTAATGTTAATATTAATTTTTTTATTTTTTATATTAATGTTATTGTTAATGTTAATATTAATGTTAATGTTAATATTAATATTAATTTTAATGTTAAGTTTAGTGTTAATTTTAGTATTTAATGTTAATATTAACATTAATATTAACATTAACATTAATATTAACATTAATATTAACATTAAATTACGGATTAGAGTGAGGGATTTTCTAAGAGGGGCTTTTGATCCGCTTCCTATATATATATATATTTATATATATATATATATATATATATATATATATATATATATATATATATATATATATATATATATATATATATATATATATATATATATATAGAGACCAAAACCAGGGTTTGAAAAAAATAGTAAATCATAATTAAAGGAACAAAGTGACATGATGTCCATACGTCTTCAAGACGTGAATACATGTAGAGGTATGACTAATCCGATATGGGTGTCTCGTTAAAACGTCCATAGCATGCCAAAAATCAAGTGAAAAGAATATTTCTAAGTTAGAAAAAAGACTACATTAAGGTCAAGTGAGTATACTTATGTATACTTTTCATGACTTCGATATTATTCTAAACTACAAGCACTTCAATATGGATAGAGCATCCTTAATCTGATGCTATGAATGATGTTTTAAAAGTGAACATCGCAGAAACTTGGTGAAAATATTTGTCAAGTTGTCATGGTATCGGATCTACATGACTTTAATATTTTGATGTTGTTATTACTGATGCTAGAAGAACAACTTCGGTATGGTGTGCTTGGTATCGTCTTCCTTGATGTAACACTTCTTCATCTGGTAAATGCATGTGAATTTTTCTTCTTATATTAAGGTCAGGATATCATTGATAGAAGAGAATCTCCTCATAGTCTAAATATGCTCAATGACGACTCGCAACCATATGCAGTCCCGAGTGGCATCATGAAGGATAATGAGCTTGACATTGTTTGAAGAAGTAGCGATCAAGGTCTGCTTTATAGACTTCCAAGTTATTGTTGTATATCAAATGATAAATAGATAACCACTTTGGTATCTCGTCTTATGTAGGTCAGATAAATAACACACATCGGAATAGCCGCCAAGGTGGACATCGTTCTTAGCATCCAGGAAGTTTGATCCATTTTGAGATGCATAGAATAGAATATGCCCATGTCCATAGTACCCTTAAGGTAACATAAGATGTATTTAATGCATAAGGATAAAATGACACAATAGGGTGCAATGCTAAATATGTAGCATTCGGTACCTTATAAACCAAATTAGAGAATTGATAAAAAATTTATTTTTATTTTTAAGACAGATAAAAGAGAGTATTATTTTTGTTGTTAGCTTGCTATATAGAACATTGAATATTAATTAAATTGTTGTTATAGATATATAATATTGTATTACTGTTGTAGACATAGATTTTTGTACTATTGTAGTTATGTTATCATATGGAGTATAGTTCTATTGTTATGTTATCATGCGAAATGTAGTACTGTTGTTGCAGAGAAATCGAATGGTATGGATGTGGCTTGGTGCCATAGGATGGTCAGATTTATTGTGGTATAACGTTTAGCAGAGATTTATTTATTTATTTTAGTTTATGTACCATGCATATTTTTTAATTAATTTTTTTATTTGAGGTGTCCTTTTCTACGGCTTGGCAAATAACAAGGGGGGATTCGAACCTACGCCTTCCGCGTCGGGGCCTCCGTTGCTACCACTAGGCCACAACCCACTAACATAAATGTGTAAAATGTTTGATTCCTCGAACGGTTGCCGAGGCATCATAACCTGTTCGGGCTAGAGGGAATGGTAGAAATAAGTGCTGACATAATAGCACAGGTATATCGTGACCTCCAGTGGGCTAGCTACTTGTACTGGAATGATGTTATCTTAAAAAAGATTGTCCAAGATGGTGTGTGTTCACCAATGACCTTTATATAGTTAGGTTGCATGCTAATGTCATATGCTTACAAGCTTAACAAGTTGGTTGCAGGGATAAACTCACAACATATTTATATATTTTGTGAAAGATAATGAATGTCTTATGCAGGAATACAGAATGTGACATATTTATATATTATGAATGATGACAAAGAAGGATGGTAAGTATTAAATAAGATCATTGGAGCTCGGTTGGCACTTGAAGCTGTTTGACTGGAAGATATTTTATTCTATTTTTATAAAGAACATAATGTATGGAACAATGTAGATTCTATTAGTTTTCGAGTTGTAATCCTAGTGGTCTAAAGAAAGTTTCATAAACCCATGACCAGATAGTTAATTTGGCTTTGATGGTTACCAAGTCACTTGGATAATCATGCACAATATCTCTTTAAATATATAGCAAATTAATCTTCTCAAGCTTCTATGGGATATGATTTAGTGTCCGAATTTTAATAAACATTATTTGATCTGTCATATATATTAACATTGGAAAATGTTAAGGGCACTACGCTGTTTGTTAGAGGACAACACAAAATAGGGGCAACACACTTAAAGTCAATTTTTTGTTAAGGTTTGTCCAACATTTGATAGGGTAACACAACAAAGCTATTCTAATTTTTATCATCCTTCTCTCTATATTCCTCATCCTACTTTCTCCTCCGCACATCAACACTTCATCTTCCAAAACTTAACTAGATGGCATCAAACAAGGCTCCTTCCATATCAAAGTAAAAGTTTATATTTCTTAATATATTCTTTATTTATTTATTTTGCAATTCTAGGGTTTTTATTTTTGAATGTTAATTTCTACGTTGATCACATGTGTTTATAAATATTACTTAGTAGATTCTAGGTTTAGGTTCCACCAATGGTTTAGGTTTTGAATCAAAATTTAGGATTTTTAATCTAAGCATCCGATACATTCCTGTCGAGGATGATACTGGACTACCAAAATTTTGTTAGCTATAAGGCATAATTTTTTTGCCTTTGGAGTGCCAAAATTTTGGCAGTCTTTATAATAGGCAGGACTGCCAAACTATTTAGGATTGCCAAAATTTTTGCAGTCTTTACAATAGGCAGGACTGCCAAACTATTTAGGATTGCCAAAAATTTTGCAGTCCTGGTTGTGTGATCATGATTTTGATTCTATGTTATTTATTCCAAAAAAATTGTAGTCGCCAAAGTAACAAAGGAAAAACCCACAAAGGGACAATTCCAAGCTAAGAAAAGGAAGCTCCTGCTGGCTTTGGATCCCAAATCACAACAAGCATCATTGACAAGTAAAGTACCCCTCACTATAATATAGCAAAAAGTGTCCTCTCTGGGTAGAACACTTTGACCGCGTAACTCTCAAATGCGTTCAAAGAAGAGAGCTCCACCAACTCCTACTTCAACTTCAACTTCTTCTGAATATGACAAAAAAGTGACCGTACAAAAAAGAAATGATGGGCCCGGACCTTCCGAAGAGCTGTTTTCTAAAGAGACTCATCACAATGATTGTTATATCCTAAAATCCTTTGAAGACCATATTGCCTATCAAATATGGAATTGCAAGGAAAGTACATTATGTTATATATTTTTAATTTATTTTAAAATTATAATTTATTAGTTTTATTCTCATTTTACCTATCTATTTTTCAGGAGATGGGAGAAGTGCTTAGAATCATTAACCACGGGAAGAAGTACAATATTTAGGGCTGTGACGAATTGGACAACGTCTTAATGGGTAAAATTGTACCCATAGGTATACAATATCTAGCAAAGTATCGGATGCTCGATGATGCACTAATATCTATATTCATCGAACGACGACATCTGGAGACCAATATCTTCTATCTTCCAAGTAGGAAGATGATGATCACCTTAGACGACGTTCATCACATATTGGGGCTCAAAATAGATAGGGACATGATGCATAATAAAGAGAACCCACAAGAATGACACAATGAGTTTGTGAAATGGTTGCCAATTCCCTTGGGTTTGAACTGGGACAATTGATCAATATTCCCGACTTCAAAAAGTCTTACAAGATTCCATTATAAAATTTGGAAGACAAGATAAAGGATGCAAAGTCCGGTAATGTTGAACTTAAGCCCCAAGTTTATCTTGATCAAGAGATCCATGGTTACTTGATGTTTATCTTACGGTGTATTAGCATTCCAAACAAGTTTGGAATGTCAATAATTTTAAAATATATCTAGAACTTCGAAGACATCTTCCACTTCGATGATATGTTATTTGGAAGTGGTATATTTAGTACACCTTTATCGTGAGCTTGGTTATGCATCCTGCATAGGATCCCGGACAATATCGGACTGCATGGCTCATCTTCATGCATGTATAGTAATTTTGCTTAACTTGACTTTATAATGTGATATTTTCATGATTTAATATGATACTTATTGTCTACATACAAGCATGGATAAACGAGCACTTTTTGACTCTAGAAAGGGACACACTTAATAGAGAATACGACGAGACTCTCCTTAGGTTGTACAGATGAAGGCCGAACAAACAAGATGCGAAGGTCCTGCATCATTGGCCGTTTTAAGGATTTCTCTCGATGAAATGTTAGAATCTCTTGCATTCATTTACTAAATCACATATGATCAAACAATGTATATAATTTTTAGATAGTTTGAGTTCCATATGTGGATCTGTAACTACCACTTTTCAACATAGGTATATTTTAATAATTTTGCATGTTGATCTTTATATATATATATATTATTTTATATTAGTGGTTGCCTAGAATTATTTTAGTGTCAGTTAGTGGCTAGCCAATTATAATTTTGAAGTGTTAGTGATAATTATTGTTAGTCATGACTTTAGCAATTAGAATTAAATAAGTTAAGTTATCATGAAAAGAATATTCCTTTTAGTTGTAGAGATTTTTTTTCCTTCAGTTAATTAGATTCTATTTATGACAAATAGAGAGGGGCAAACTTGATATTTTTGCATGACCAAAACCTTACAATAAGAGATAATTTCTAATTAGGGATTCATCTATTCATTCTATTTCACTCATTAGCCTTATTTTTTTCCTGTAAGCCCCCTAATTTTTGGAATTTATTTTTAATTATTTTATATGGATATTTTAAATATTAAAGTCAATAATGACTATATTAGTAGTTTACCGTAACTTTAAATTTTGAAACACAACAAATATCGATTTCTCAAATCTAATTCCATATTTGAATTCTAGATACATCCACCTTAAGTTTGACATATCATATCACATCCAAATTTGTTCCCCAACATCCTTTTAACTTCGCACAATTTTGGGTCAACTTAAGCCATTAAGACTATTATCGAATTTTTAGCCCTAACTTCCAACTCGAGTTCAGAACTCGACATAGATCGAAATCGTATGACCAAATATAGGATCTTGACCTATTTCGAGCCTATTATGCACATGCCACTAGTGTGCCACTCAATTGAGTTTTTGTGTGCTATTTATTTTCAAATGGCACACAAGTCAAAATTATAGACATATTGGACTAAAATCGATCACAAGAATTCCACCGACCCAAAACTAGTCCAACTAAGGACCCATAGAGCCTATTCCTGGGTATCCTAACCTATTTGACATATCTTAGATTGATTTATAAGAATTAATGTATAGCCATATTAATTCAAATTTAATTTAAACTAACTCCAAACAACTTTCCTATTTTGGACCCGATTTAAATCCTAAGAGATAGAATTGTTGTATCTTTTAGAATAGAAAATCAAATCCTACCAAACCAAATCCTAATCCATCCCAACTTCTTTACCCTTACGTAAAACTCTCCCACCTAGGATTTTTGAACACTTTTATATATTTTTCCTATTAAAACCGAGTGCCCTTCAATTTCTTTTCTATTTTTGCACTTTCTTTTCCATCCGACAGAAATCATCATCATGACCTCTTACAACCTTCTACCACCCTCATATCAACCCTAAGACATCCCATAATACCTCGACACCTTTCCAAGGAGTCTCATCTCCTAATTTGGTCGATATGAGGCGCGAAAGGCACCCAAGGTCGACCGAACTTGTGCTGAATTCGTCACAGCAGGTTAGTTGACTTCTAGACTAGGTTTTATCTACTTTTTCTCGTCCAATTCACCTCAAACCAAAATTAAAAGTTACCTCTATGTGTCTGCTTAAATCTCTATCGTTGAATCACACAATCCCAAGCGGTTTGTTCGTGGCATCGATTCTACGACAAGGTATCCAAAACTGACGAGTTCTATTGCAAGCAGTTTTTTGCCTACCTAAGGTCAGTTTTGATCATTCTAATATTTTTATTCAGAAAATTGACGTCGAGATCTTTCCAATGCATATCTATTTGTTGGGTTTCGAGTTTGTTTGCTATTTTTAAAAATTCGTGACATTTGCCGTAACACCAAACTCCGAAAAATTATATGTTCCTTTTGTCCAAAAGTTCCAACACTTCATAAAATTGTATTAAACTATTTGCTATGCAAGATTAATTTTAGAACCACTATTTTAACTAATTTTTGAAACTTTTACATAATTTAATATTTTTAATTAATTATTATTTTGGGGCTAAATTAGTAGGTCAATTGTGGTATTAATGTGTAGTATTGGCATAGGACCTATTGTACATGAGTTTTCATCATTAAAATAGAATTTTGGTAATATATAGATATTTATAATTATTTTCTAGGATTTAAATTTATTATTTTTTAATAGTTGTAAATTATTTTTATAAGGGAAGTTGGTACTTATATGTTAGATAGTGTTGTATCAACGTTATGGCAAATAGTAGGTATAGATACTAATATAACCTATATATAGCAAGTTGATATAGGATATTAATAATAGCGTATTATTATAGGTAATATTGGAGGGAGTGACGAGGACACCAGAGTTGTTAAGGCTTACGCTCAGACATCAGTTACAGGCAAGTATACCTTGTCGTGGTTACCGATAGGGCTGTAATTGAGCCAAGCCATTCACGAGCTTCTCGAAGCTCCGTTCGATAAAAGCTCGTTTGAGCTTGGTTCGTTTAGTTAACAAGATGAGCTCAAGCTTCATTTTTGAGCTCATTAAATAAACGAGCCAAGCTCAAGCTTAGAAGTACTCGGCTCATTTGAGCTTGCGAGCTCGCTCGTTTATGAGCTTGCGAGCTGGCTCGTTTAGAAGCTCATTTGTTCTTTGTTGAATTATAATTTATATATATATATATATATGTATATATATATATATATATATATATATATATATATTGTAGGAACAAAATAGTAAAGCGTAATACTCTAGAGGGGGGGTGAATAGAGTTGGCAGCGGAATAATGCTAAATAAAAATGTTAGCAGCACAATCACAGAATATTAATCACAACTGAAATAATATAAAGGCAAAGTTAAGAGAGCAAACTGCAAAGACAGCGATGTATACTGGTATCCCTCTGTTGAGGACTAATTCCAGTCGGTAGAACTCTTGCTACCAGTTGAATCCACTATTGGAAAAATCCGCAAGTTTTCTTACGAAGTCCTTGCAACTTCTACAACGCGAGCTTTGATACGAAGAACTCGTCCAACTTCAAATGTGAAGAGGTATTCTTCAATCAAGCCTTCTGATTACAATCTCTCAGAAACTTCTAGACCGTACCGCACTGGTAAATTGACTAGAGGATTATAACTGGCTTGGGATCTGAAATTGAAAGCTCTAGAAAACTCTTTGGAAGACTGAAAGCTTTAGATAGAGAGAAGATTGAAAGTGAATGAGTGAGTTGAAATGATCGAAGTCCTTCTCTATTTATAGGAGTTCCAAAGGCAGACTTATGTCAGAATTCGGGCAGAACTCTTTGAGCAAATCTCGGTCAAATCCGCAACTGCAGGAGGACCAAGTTCCAGAGTTTTAAAATCACAACGACCACTAACCGAACTCTGGCCGAACTCTGGCCGAGTTCTGTCAGGGTTAGGTTAGGGTTTAAAAAATAGATTTTGGTGATTTTTGAAAACCTTTTTCAAAACTTTTTGTAAACATTTTGATAGGTCATTTTAAAAATATTTTGAACTATTTTGGGGATAGACTATTTGCCAGTACGACTCGGTGTACAAATATTCCTAGACTCAAATAAAATAAAAATTACATTGCATAGGAAATACAGACTCGAGTAGGCAAACAGATCTTCAGTCTTGAACGGAGTGGATAGCCAATCTTGCTTATGTCCAAGAAACCGATATGTCCCAACTAGCTTTGTATATCCAGACAGAGTTTGATCAATTATTAAAATCAGGTTGACCATATGACCAATGGGCCAACAATCTCCCCCATTTTGATAATTGACAAACTATGAATGATATAACATTAAGCTTGTTCAAAAAGAATCAAAACGTGAAATTGTTCATGTCCTGTATTTAACTCAAAGAATATGTTAGATCTTTAATTTTCTCCCCCTTTGTCACTTAGCAAAATAATTGCATAAGAGAAGGCTCCCCCGTATTTAATGCAGTAGGCTCCCCCGCAGTTAATGCATAAGGAACAAATAGTGAGAAAACATAATAAATAAAACATAAAGAGTAAATATATATCATCACAGGCATGTAAAGTGTCTACAAATTATCATCACATGCATGCTATTGTTTCTAAAGAATATTATCACAGGCATGCTATTTTACAGGCAGTTTGTAATGAAGAAGCAGTATAAAGAGATAGTACTTAAAACAAAGTGCTGAAAGAAACTGAAATATCATAAACGAAACACCATAAGCATGTCCATGAAGAAGTACTGAAAGCATACTACAAAGTGCTGATAAATATAAAAGTACTAAAAAAATACTGATAAAACTTGGAATGTAGGATCATTTCCAAGTATACAATAGAATGTCACTAAAAAATCAAATCACATCTCCTCATCACTATCCTGGTCATCATCATCATCAGCAGCTCGGCCAGCATGACCGGAAGGACCAGCACCATAAGTACCAGCGCCAGAAGGATGTGTAGGGGCGCCAGCATAGAACTCACCAACGTAGTCACGAGGTGCACGATACCAATCATAGGCGTTACCTTGCTGGAAGTAGGCATGGACAGCCTCATCCTCACAGCTGTAACCCGAAAAAGCTGGATCTCGAGGGATGGAGGCGGCAGAGTGACCAGTCTGGGCAAAACACAGATCGGCCAAGGAGTTTGCCATCGCCTGGTAACGGGTGACATCGCAGAACTCACGCTCGTGAGCCATGTCCGTCAACGAGACGTGCAAAGCAGATAAGTGCTGATGTATGCCCTCAAATGTCATGGCATACTGATGAGGTGGTGGAGGAGGTGCAGTAGGAGGAGCAGTAGGTGGAGTTGAAGCAGTCCGGCTGCGACGAGATAGCTGAAGAAACTTGGGCTCAGAGTCCTGAGTACAAGTCGATAGATCGATATCAAATCACTGAAAGATACGAGGGAGAATCATCGCGTAAGAGAGATTTCGATCTCTAGCACGACATCGTCCCATCATCTGAATGATAGTCTTAGAGGTAGAAAAAGGAATCCCCTTAAGAATATGGTACATGGCGGACAGCTCAAGCGAGGTCACATCATCTTTGGAAGTAGATTTGGGAAGGATAGTAGAGTAGATGATGCGATGCAATTCGTAGTTGAACAAGTTCAGGTTGTTAGCCTTGAACTTTCCAGAGCGTACTCTGTCAGGAGCACAGAGTTCCGCTTTGAAACTAGTGAGTGTCGTGCCTTCGGAAAACTCGAATTTCGTGATATCTACTAGCGGTTCACCTTCATTGGGAATACCAAGAATCTTCGCTAGGAGGGCATCATCGAACTCGATGTCGATGCCTCCAACACGTGTGCTCACAACAAAAGTGTTAACTACGAGATTGCAATAGAATAAACGAATGGCATTAGTATCTATCGGGAAGCACAGTTTAACAAATAGGTGTAACCCTAATGCCTCAAAAAAGTGACGATGATCGGGAAATACCGTCCATTTGATCGGAGCGCCGCCGCATATGGATCGGGTGGAAAAATCACCGTACCATAATAGGGCTTGGTCGAGGGTTTGGAAGAAAAACCCATCGAAAGCGCCGTCGCTCGTTTGGATCGGCAAAAAGAGTGAATCCGTGTGTGGATTCGAAGACGACCCTTCCTCACTAGGAGTGGTCTTCTTCTTCTTCTTGAATGGATTAAATTTAGGTGCCATTGAAATAAAAAGCACAAATTGAAAGGTGGAGAGAGAGGGAGTTATACCTCACAAAATTAGGATATGTTGTAGAGAATGTCAATCTCCGCACGATTCCAAATTTTGGAGAGATGTCACCAAGTAGATTGGAAGGAAAAGATTGGTGAAAAGCTAGGGTTTGAAGGCTCGGGTCGGCTGCTGCTGCTGCTGTTTGAATTAGTTTGGAAGCAATGAAAGAGAAGAAGCTCTCGGGTTCTGGATATATACACAGATACCCTCAACCGAACTCGGGCCGAATTCGGTCAGAGCTCTGGCCGAATTCGCCTAAGGTTCTTCAAAGTTGATTTTTTGCCACTTCTTTTTCATTGTCTAATTTCAAATATTTAATTCAAAGATTAGTTATTTTAGCCTTCAAATAACATAATTAATAATATTTTATGAATTAAATATCTTTACACAGCGACTGTCTCAGATTAGCTGTAGGAGTACTGTCCCAGCTGGCGGAGGTTCACCGGGGAACTCTTAAATACCGCTTCGCTTCAACCATAGTTGTGGTGACAGACAGACTCTTTATTGGCTTGTCTCTAACACAGTTTTTGTGTATTGAGATAGAATCATAAAACAAAATCAATTAATATTATTGACGTCCAAAATTCCTAATTCTCGACGTAAATAATTGAAACGATCTTCCGCTAGAGGTTTAGTAAAGATGTCAGCTAATTGATTTTCAGTATCTATGTACACAAGGTTTATATCTCCATTTTGATGATGATCTCTAAGAAAATGATGTCTAATCTCAATATGTTTAGTACGAGAGTGACATACTGGATTCTTAGTCAAATTAATAGTGCTCGTGTTATCACAAAAAATAGAATATGTGTGTAAAATAAATCATAGTCTTCTAGGGTTTGTTTCATCCACAAAATCTGAGCGCAACAACGTCCTGCGGCGATGTACTCAGCCTCTGTTGTTGATAGGGCTACAGAATTTTGCTTTTTACTAAACCAAGAGACTAAAGCTTTTCCTAAGAAATGACATGTGCCACTTGTACTTTTTCTATCAACTTTACATCCAGCAAAATCTGCATCCGAATAACCAATAAGGTCAAAGGACTTAGTTTTGGGATACCACAAGCCAACAGAAGAAGTGCCTTTAAGGTATCGAAAGATACGCTTAACTGCGGACAGATGTGATTCCTTTGGGTTAGCTTAAAAACGTGCACACAGGCAAACACTAAACATTATATCTGGACGACTAGCAGTTAAATAAAGTAAACTACCAATCATACCTCGATACTTACGTGTGTCGACTGGCTTGCCTTGCTCATCTGAATCAAGCTTTGTTGAAGTTGCCATCGGAGTGCCAATTGGTTTGACATTATCCAGATCAAACTTCTTTAGCAAGTCTTTTGTGTACTTGGCTTGATTTATGAATGTCCCATTATCAGTTTGTTTGATTTGCAATCTGAGAAAGAATTTCAGCTCTCCCATCATGCTTATTTCAAACTCATTCTGCATACACTTAGAAAATTCTTGACAAAGAGATTCAACAGTGGATCCAAATATGATATCATCAACATAGATTTGAATTAAAAGCAGCTTGCCATTAAAAGATTTAATAAATAGTGTAGTGTCAACCTTTCCTTTTAAAAAAACCGTTGTCAAGTAGAAAAGAGCTTAGACGATCATACCAAGCACGAGGGGCTTGTTTCAAACCGTATAGAGCTTTCTTCAACTTGAAAACATGGTCAAGATTTTTGAAATTCGTGAAACCCGGAGGTTGTGCTACAAAAACTTCTTCTTTTATAAAGCCATTTAGAAAAGCACTCTTGACATCCATTTGAAAAAGTTTGAAATCATGAAAACATGCAAATGCACATAACATGCGAATAGATTCTAATCTCGCAACTGGGGCATAAGTCTCATCGTAGTCGATACTTCTTGATTGTATCCTTGAGCTACGAGTCGAGCCTTATTACGAGTCACTAAACCATTCTCATTCAGTTTATTTCGGAATACCCAACGGGTGCCAATGACCGGATGATCAACAGGCCTGGGAACAAGTTCCCAAACTTGATTCCGTTCAAATTGGTTTAATTCCTCTTGCATAGCATCTATCCAAAAATTATTACTACATGCTTCATCAATAGTTTTGGGTTCTAGCTGTGAAATAAATGCAACACTAGAAACAATATCTCTACAGGATGTATAGTACTTACTCCCTTGGTAATATCACCAATTACCAAATCTTTGGATGATTTGCTGTAAATTTCAACCTTT